>VICI01000135.1:0-57088 GCA_019593645.1 Akabosia matsudoensis
GTAAGAGCGTAAGCAGTAATAGTAAGCAGTGCAGAGGAGCATAGCTACCACTGTTTTCGAACAAAAGTGTAACAAACAAAAGGGGCCATAGCCATATAATGACTAGTCCCACATTGGTTTTCCATGATGTCATGTGTGATAACCCGCATCGAATTTTTGAGACTTTCAAATTACGGACCGAATATAACATACGTATCCTTACATGCATATCCCAGCGTATATATTACTGATGAATTTCCAGGTTTATTTCGGGTCTGATTCACTCGAGGAGCCAAGGCTTCACGTAATATCTCAGAAACGAACAAAGGATGACGAAGACACAGAAGTTTTCATTGTTATCACTATTAATTTAGCTATTAAGATGCCCATCTTTAGTTTTCTCCAGAATAAAATACACGGTATATATATATCTCTTATTTACTAGTAACAATAAGCATATCTAAACATTCATTACACGTTGCGAGTTGCATAAAGCTGCAGAACCTGTCGACACAGAAAGAAACGTCACCCACATTTTATCTGTTCCGCTCGAAACAGGAAAAGTGAAAGTACCAGGATCAGGAAAAGAAAGCGTTTCACAGAAACTAAAAGTGTCTATGATGGAGTGATTTATTATTCACACGACAAAACACCAAATTCGTTTCATACTTTAAAGAAATGACAAATAGTAATACATATTTTTGTGTGGAAAATTATTCTTTTGTTTACTTTTCATTGAAATGAAACGGGCAACCACAAACTCAAGAAATATTGAAATGTCAGCCCAAAATCCACTCCGCACTTCCTTCTACTAGCCAAAGTATTCGCCTCAGACTCAAACGTGACTTCTTTCCTATGTAACTTGGCAAAAGCATTTTCTGTTCCGCGAAAAGAACACAGAATACCTGAGAAACCCTTTTGCGTTTGCACCAACAAAGAAAAACTTTTCAGTGATGCGGTACAGCATCTTCTTTCCATTGACACGTTTCCCCAATAACGAAACAGGAACAAGCCAAGGTTTTTTTTTCTTTCCACATATCCTCCCCAAAAGAACAAAACATCGTTTCTTTTCATCTCTTCGCTTTTTTAGATTTTATTTTTCCGTTTTCCTACAGCGTTCTTGACGGAATGTACTCTTAAAAAACGAGTCGGCCTATAACAACTGCACGCTGGGAACTGTGACAGACTTATTGTTCACTAGCCAAAAAGGAAAAGGGTATTGTTGCAAAAAAGAAAACAGCCAGGAGTACTTTTCCACAAGCTCTGAATGAGATAAATGAGAAAACAAAAGGGTAGAAAGAGCAGCGCAGATATTTTTTGGCAACCACAGTTAGCTTATTAATCGTAACAATCGTAAAAAGTCTTGACTTAAAAAGCATTGTTTTTGTGGAGAAGAATCATTGATATTTGTAGCTTTTATTGTTCACCTAATCAGCTTGAGTTGGAATTCTAAACTGCGTGCTCAGTGCGTTAAGAGGTTGTTAAAAGGGTGAGGTTAACAACAAATTGAAATGTTTTTATGGGCTTTGATTCCAGAGTACTTTAGTCTTCACAACAAAACCCGATATTCAAGTAATCTCATAAAACTGTCCCTATATATAATGATAAACCATTTTTAACCGAGTGGGTGCGGCAGAAGTTTTTGGCATAACAAATAAAATTACTTTGTTGGATGGGTTTTGAAACATATACAATACTACAATAGATTTTTATTCAATAAAACCAGAAACATTATGAAAAATCGTAGCAGTCGTTTCTGTTGCAAATCTTTGCACCTGCTGTGATTTGACATTACATCAAGTCAATCTAATTCGGTGGCCTGGTTTTCAACCTCGGTTCAAAAACATTGAGCATCCGTCTATCCACTGATCTGCACATTGGAGTTTGATGAGAGAGAGAGAGAGAGAGAGAAGAAATTTGGAGTCATGCAGGGGTCTGCCCAGCCGTAAAAACATCTTTCTTCTATGCCGAGGTTATAAAATACAACTTTTTCAAATGACCTGATAGGGAGAAGCATAAAAAATGTGAGATATGTATGTTTTTATACAAATGTGGTGTCAGACTATCAGACACAGGAGTGGAAACAATGCAATGTAGCAAATTAAACAGTCAAGTACACACATGCCAAGGGTTTATCATATGCCTACAATGGAAGAGTTCGCCTCACAGCAATTAATTTCTTGACAAAAATGTATTTGTCAAATTCTGGTATCATAAAGCCATCCACTTGTGTAAGAATCTAGGAGATGCCAAGCAAAATGATTTTTAAAAGATTGAAGGATTTCCTTGTAAGAGTCGTATAAATAAGAAAGCTGAAATGGTCGTATGTGTACCTTCGCAGAAAACTGTCACTCTGGAATGCAATTTTTTGAATACTTAGAGTTTTTCCCAGAGAACTTGTAATACCAACGTCAACCGTTATGAAGGATCTATGCACGCCCTGCCGAACTCTGAAAACAAGAAAAGCCTCGTGTGTCAGAATCTGGTTAGTTTGAATTAACACCGTTGATGATGATAGTGATGTCAGTAAATCATAATGTCAGAAGATCTCGCCATCTTGCATGCTACCAACAACCATCCACCAAACCAAGTAACAATGGGCATTGAAGAATCCGCCATTCCTTTCCCGTGTACTAGCTTTTCAGCCCACACTTTTCCGAACTCCGTAAACTCTTTTAATCTCATAGATCTGCGCTTTCCCATACTTTTCTGACATAACTATGGTAGCTCTTGACACTCTGCCGCAATGTTTTTGTAGCTTCAGGAAAAATAAAGTATACATTTTTGAAAACTTTCTCCTTGTGGCTTTCACGTGCCATCTGATACTCAAAGAGACTTTACCAGTTCCTACCAGATTTTGCGTCGAAGTGCACAAAAATTCCTGAACAGAAAATGTGTTCCTCGCCTTTCAAATGACTTTAGAGTTGGGGAATAAGAACACGTCGGATAAAAGAACGGCACTGAAAATGGGATATCATGGGGGAATCTTGGATGTATATTCCTGGAAGGTACTCTCCAGGCTTGAATCAGCAGTAATTCGTATAAGCATTCTTTTTGCACATGCAAAAGGGCTGAACGCTTTAACTTCAATAGCTTATTTATTAGAATCAACCTAAAATGACGAATATACGGTTCTTTGGCTGGAGTACACATGTATATCCTCCGTCATTGCAACTCAGCAAGTCTGACAGAGAATAAGTAACTTTCAAAATATTTTATTTTATACAATTTCGCCTTTTGTTGTTTTTTTTTCGTTATGTAAGGGAAAAGCAAACGAGAAAAGCATCCCTGTGTCAGCGGCGTGACTGGAAATGGAATGACCGTGTGTAGTAGATGAAAAAACAAGTAAACTTGATGGTGAGTGAGTGAAATTGCTTGTCTTCAGAGAAAGAACGGAATGTGAAAAGAATTTCAACCTATTTTCCACACATTTGTTTCAATTTTTGTGAAAAAAAATTAGAATGGAGAAGCTTCATGTCTGCCGACCCAGATTTCATTTTAATCCGTCTTCCTGCTGATCTACTCACCCTTTGAATCATTCTCAGTTAGGGTGAAACAGCTTGCGCTTGTAGAATACATAAATGTACATATAGACTTTCTTTTCGGTCTTTAAATAAAAGGATCAAGTGAAAGCTTCGAAGAAATACAAACAACCAACCTGCTTGATTCCAAGCTCGCTGGTCTATTCAGTTTTACAATGCTCTCCAATTAATTATCTTTCATCACAAGCTGTTAAGCACTGTCTTATATTTCCACATCTGAAAAGTAGAAGGAGCCAACACACACTGACAGCTCAGAGAGAAGCAACGGCCTGAACATTTTTGTGTGGTTGTTCTCCCCCACTAATTGCCAGCATTCTTTGAAGTTTATTATAGTTAGCCCATAATAGGGAGCGGTGAAACAGTAATTCCCAAAAAATCATAACCTTTGCAACATGTTCATGAATCTATCATTAGCTATCACGCGTCAATGTTGGATAATTTGTCAATGCCATCACCAACAGGCAGAGATCAAAATTGCTTTTTGAAAATGAAAGAGCAACGGTGTACCCATAACGTACTTACCCATCATTTGAGATTCTGTCCTACAATCTGCATCATCACGGGTTTATCCACTAAGCTTTTTGCTTTGAAGAATAAATGTAGTTTTATTTTATTCGGTGTCATCAACAAACCTAAATGTAACTTTTAATCCTCCGTTTTTTCAACGAAAATGGCCAATATAAATCTATCCAATCACGACAAGTTTATCGAACTCTGTACGTTATATTCACTTGAAGAGATCACGTTGTAGTTGTCGAGATACAATTAGATGGATTTAAAAGGAAGAATGATTCCAAATTAGTCAGTAGCACAATGCATCTCTGAGGGATATCATAACAATATTTTGAACGAAGAACTTAGTAACTGTTCACCTATGCTGGTCACATTTGTAAGAGTGATGACAAGAGACACATACACAACTAGTATTTTCCTCTGTTTGTTTAGCTACTCGTTCCTCTTAAGCTCAAACAATATCGTTCAATCAGAGGCAAACAATATTCCAAAAGGGTTATCATCTAATCTGGTTCCCGAAAAACATTTATTATGTTTCCACTCGCTGCCTGGCATTGCCACGTGCCATGCGCACGCTGAAAGATTGAGTTTGCTTACAGATTTGCCATGTCTTATAACAAACGTTTTTCCTTTATCACTGCAATTAATTCGTTTACAATTGATCTAGTACACAGAATACTACACCGTTCATTCAAGCAATGAAACTAGTTCAGGTGAGCTTCAGTCACTGGTAAAATAACTCAAAATCAAACCTAGAGTGAAGAGTCCTCACATTTTGCTGCGGAGAAGATTTTCTGCATTCACTCTGGTGAACTCATATTTTTATCTAAGCTTGTAAGGAGGAAGCACTTCGGAAAATACTTTCCTCGTAACAAAACTTCGAACTTGGAAACTGCAACCACCTCCATTCCAGAATATTGAATGTCATATGTGGCTTGACTCAGTAGAACCAAGTTCGGATTTAGTATGGGCGTCTTAAGGAGAGCCACGAATGCAACTTTTTTGAGAAATAAATCATACTGACAATGCGAGTATGGAATTTACTTGCACGTCAACAGCAGCCAACAACAATTTATTAAATGATACTACTATGATAAATGTGACATTCGACGGGCCTACTGAAATTGCATAATCAATGTTATTATTCTCTGTGGGCTACTATCATTTGCCTCGTACGATTGTAGATTTTGCGAATGTGGTTAACCACTTTTCTTGGTTTATCTCGGTAGATCAGTGAATGCCTGCTTATATTAATTTCAATGCGTGGGTGAAGGGAGCCTGTAAACGTTAAATGTATGAGAAAATGTTATTCAAATTTAGCAACAATAAGATATGTGATATGATTCATTGGAATTTCCTACTAAATACTCCTGCACAGTAGAATAATGGCCATCTCCAACTTTGTTTCTCTTCTTGTAACTTTGTATCAAGGAAGGAATCAATTAGTTAATATGTTTTATCCTTGCTGCGGCAGTCGCTTATTTAATAATAATTAGAGAACGAACGAATTATCAATACAAAACGATTAGTTTCTTGTGTAAACTTTTGATTCAACGTAACTACATACTTCATACTTACAGATGATACATAGTTCGTATGTACTTTGACTGTACAGTCTGAAATGTACAGCAGCACATACATATTCACATTTTATTTGTAGTACTGGGCACTGTTCAAGCCCCACTTAATGAATGAGTTAATCAAGAATAGAAACTAAAGATTGCTATCAATTACAAAAGTCATGCCAAAAGTTAATGTAGGATTAAGGGTACGCTGTAAGTGAAGTAACACATGAAACATGGCTAATTTTATTCTTGCACAAATCCCCTTTTCTTTGTTCATGGGTTATATGGCTGAACTCAAAGAAACGACAACAACGGCTTTAAATATTATTTGCGGACCACATTTTATTGCCCATTTTCGCAGCAGCATTCGTACTCAATGCAACAAAACCTTGTCTTACATATATCCTATCTGAAAATTTGGTTAAAATGCGTACATGGATAGTTTAAGTTTGAATGACTAATAAGTTAAGTTAAACGGACGTGTTCATCTAAAAGACGTTACCGCTTGACTCTACATAGGCATAAAAATTCCTAGTACAAATTGCCATTTAATATATATTACCATAATGTAAACGCTTGTAAGCTACGATGAGCTCTTCAAATCATATTCAACATGCTATGATCAAAGTACAAAGCACTGGCGTGCGAAACAGTTCCACCCCAGGGGATCCTAAGTATTTTTTAAATGTGCGTGCAAGGATCGTATTACCAAGCTACTCAAGTGTAAACCTTCAATCAGATATACCTCTAAATTCTGGTGAGTGCTCACACATGTTAGCAAAATATGATTTTTCATTTAAGTGTATTTGAAATCTCGATCCTGATAATATTTCATTGTGACGCTGATGGCAACTTTGATCGAACTGACTTTTAATAGATTATTTTGTATAATATACTTATCTACCAAACGAGCATACGTCTCAGATGATTAAAGGCTTAGATTTTGTGTGAATTGAAAATTTCGGAATTTCCTGATCAGTCTGCTTTTCATATTCCATTTGCATTTTAGACGGCTGTGATGGAGAACACCGATTTTAGTTCAATAGGATCCTCAGATCATTTGAGCTGTTAAATTCTTCTCATAGCTAAAGTCAGAGAATGTAAACCTCTGAAACAGGAAATTTTCTTCCCACTTTATCTAACAAACAACCAAGCCTGAAGACTTTACTTCCTAAGCCCCCCACACAGGATGCTAATATGACTCACCCAAAAAATACATGTACTGAGAGATGCATTGCTAGGTTTCTCAGAGCAGTTTCATCTTGAGCAAGGCGCTCTGCAATTCATGGCTGACTGTTATAGCTGTTGTGAGAGGATAAGCATACATTCTTTCAGTTTTTCTGGGAAAATACAGAACATAAAACGCTGGCAATAAATAAAAACCGGGATGTTTACTTCCCTACACAAAGTTATGCAGAATTCATTTTCATAAATTCATAACTTTCCTCTTCCTTTCGATTGGATTCCGCAACGAAGAAGATTTATGGGAAAAGGGCGACCCAAGGTAAGGTACAGAACAGGATATTAGACGTCATTTTTCGGTGATAATAGCTTTTGTACAAAAAAAATCCTTAAAAGTCGGTGTGAAATGCATAATAAAAATGTAATTTATGCTAATAATATTGTCAATAAAAAAATGTAAGAAAAAGGACAACATTTTTCATTTTCCTTGTCGTCCAAAAAGGTTAAAGAGATAATACACACATTAAAGGAGTGATAGCTTTAAGAAAAATACCATCATACAGTATGCAGTATGAACTGACTAGGCATAGAATACTTTAAAAGATGTCTTTATATGGTTAAGCTATCATATTCATTTGCATATCATGCGCGAAAAGTAAATAAACACTTTGGTGTTACGTTTGCTTAGGCAATCTACAAAGAAATTGGTCGGCCTTGAGTGGGAATCTGAACTCGGGTAGTTTTTATTGTCAAGCATTCACCAGTTTTCTTCTAATAGACGAGCAACAAAAGGGAAAGAAAAGAACGTTGGAAATTAAATGACAGTGTAAATTCCTGCTATAAACCATATTTCCTTTGTTTGATTTGTCCCTGACAAGACTTGTTTGTTGGGTTATTTACGATCTGATTATTCACTCATGGTATGCACAGTATGACTCAAAAAATGTACCAGGAAACTTCATCATGTGATGTAAAACGGAAAGGTTTACGGACAATGCGAATTGTATGCCATACGGTTTACCTGGACGGAAGATTGCTGCTAGTGCAGAGGAAAAGGGTTATATACAACTAAATGACACGCAAAATGAGTCGTATATAGTAGTTTTTGCAGATTTCCTACAGAAAACAGTATAGGATACGACGAGTCAATCATTCACAATGAAAACCCAAAATATTCATGTAGATAAGGACAAAATCGGAGTCAAGTCGGAAATTTGTTACTTTTTATGACAAAACTTAGGTATACAATTAGGTCGTCCTTGTGCATAAAAATAGTATCACATCCAAGTAGCTCATATCATTTTGTTTCATGATTTTCTGTTGTTAATTTATAATGGACAAGGATATTTGAATAAAAGCTTACTTCCGTCTCTCGAACCGGATCTCGTAGGTAGTAACCCCATCATTACTGGTGGTAGTCATTGTCGACTCGGTTGGACTGGTATATGACATGATTGTGGCGTTTTTGTACCAGCAAGGTTGATCACAAGTATACAAAGTAACAATTCCAGGTAAAACTGGTGATTAGGTCACATCATGAGGTACGTTTTATATTGGCTCAAGTATTCTTTGGACAGATATATTGGGACGTTGTATTTAACAACGGTGTGCAATTTTATCCGAGTCCTATGATCTAATTTATTTGCGGCTTGTTGCATTGTTTCTTGACTCTTTCACTGTCTGATAAAACTACTATTTAGGAACCGTTAATAGCGCCAATAAGATGTGCTTACTTTGTCGAAACTTTCTTTTTGTACATAATACGAACCAAACAACATGTTCCATTCCGGTAGTGTTCTTTGCTTTTGTTCGCTCTGAATTCCCGTGTGACCATTGGACATTATTGTCAATACCAGGGTAGTCACGCGATTTGCACATCCACAGACACTAACACGGCAGGCACGCGCATCTCTAAACGTTCATTCAGTTCCTTTCAATCTCATCCAATCTCGTGCCTTGTGGTAATAGCAAGTAGTTTCCACTTTCCCCAAGATTTTATCCGAGTTATGTTCTTCGACAAGCTTGCATGGAAGTCGTGTCATTTCTCCCTCAATTCGTGAAATTCCCTCGCAAAAAAATTGATTTGTCATTCGTGAGTACACTTGTTATATCACGTCTTATTTTGCACAAAAACAAGAAATAGGAGCGAAATGGTGTAACATATTCATTGCATCGATCATCTCATCCTGATTTTCCAAGGAAAAAATGAAACATCCGCGATTGAGCAGGTATGTTTCAAAATGAACAGAACAGATAAAATGGGACGATAAGAAACTGTCATTACATATTCCTGTTCAGAGCCAGGTGCATGTTAAGACCTTCCTTTCTGGCTGAATAGAAAACTAGAATAACCATATCCAATTTCTGTCGATATCATATCTCCAATTGCCAACTTGTCTCGTTTTCTTTTCCCTATACGGATCCCTCTGTCCCTTTCCACTTTCTCGACGTCGGCTCCGATCCAACCTGAAAAGAAAAATAGGTTCTTGTGTAAGTAGGCGTGATGCAAAGAAAGTAAGTTACCACTAAAAAATAACAGCATTTTACACCAGCCCAGCGCAATACAATAAACTTTCACTCGTTTTTCTTTTCTTTTCGCCCTTATGTTGAAACTAGGAATGGATGTTGCTTTCGTACGTCTAGCAGCTTGTGCGTACACTGTTTGCAAAAAATTTGGCAATTTGTATCATGTAAAGTACATCTTAAGTCTCTGTCAACACACCGTGGTAATAAACGTCATACTTCTTACTTCAAGAAAACAGAAACACAAAAGCAAATATAGCATACAGATGGTCTGATCCCACAAGTTCAAACGTACCTTTATCTTAATGTCATTCATATTCGTATTGTTGCACACATTGGCTATTTGTTTACAAGAAAGGCGACTAAAACACTCCCGTCAGCAAATCCAATGGTATGGAAGTACATAACATGACGGAGAAAATAAAGCTATTTAGAAAAAGAAAACACAGAAGTGTTCCCAAAACAGAATGGAGAAATGGTGGTAATCATTGTTGTAAATTATATTTTCAGGATGGTAGAGCAGCTTTATGAGTTTTTACAAAAAATTTATTGCTTTCTATGTCGCGGGCGCTGCCGTGATGATACTCCTACGGCTTAAGATGTAAGACGAATTTTTTCGTGTTTATTTTTTGTCCATGAATTGCAAGCAAAGCTGGTCTCCAACTTTAGTGTGTACTCTTTACGAAAGTTTATAGTAGCTTATGAGAATACGTCTGAGCCTTGTTCAGGACTCAGGTTTTGTTTTGCTCACTAAATATGGCTCATTTATTTAGTAGTTTTTTCTCATTCTCCCGAATCACAGGATGTGTTGTTCATGCTTTTGGAGAAACAGTTGTCATTATTATGTTTCAGGAAGTTTGTACAATTATTCTACTGTGCTTAACTAACGTTCGGTTTGGCTCGAGCGATATCCTCGTTGCAAAAAGCGCAACGGACTCTCAGTTGGCTCGCAAACAACATCTATTAACATGCTTGCTGAAGAAAAGGAACAGGCTCGTAAAATTTCGCCATTACTAGAAAAAAACGGAGGAAAGATAATCATTTTGGTGTTTACAGTAATAGGTCTAATGGTTTGGTTAAGATTCGGATGTTTTCCTTCATAGAAAAAAAGTAACATTTTTCTATGAAACATACGAAAATGCAATGCACTAACGAACATATTTCAAATTCAAAACGAGATAAGATTAAACTAAGAAAGACTTAATTTGAAAACTGCGGATGCCTGTCAACCTGTAAAATCCTTGTCAAACGTTCCTAGAAAAGTATCAAGGTTCTTTTACTTTCTTTTAATGTAACTAATAACTAACTATAAGTATATCTTGCAAGTTGTGTATACCTTGATCATAAATCCGCTGCTATCAAGACATATACTACATACAACGACGTGTTATCTAGTGTTTTTGTATGTGTTGCATGAGAGATAAATTCACAGAATCACTTTCACTCGTAAACAGCGTATGAGATAACAGATAAGTTTCATGAAGATAGACAGTAAGGCATTTCCAAGTGCTCTTGGCTTAATCTAGGAAGACGGCCAAATATGGGCGAGTTTCACGTGTCGTTCAAAGAACTGTCTATTTCAACAAATCTAGTGGCGTTTGATTTTTTTGTGTGTAGTCACCCACGCCTTATTTCACATTTCACCACGAAAACCTTAACATAACTATGACATACCTGGAATGGATAAGCCTCTTCGATCGGAAACACTTGAAAATTCTACATTGCACTGAATGGAGAAATTTCGAAACAAACGGAGTTGGTGTGCATGCTCCAGCATGCACAAAAATCCAAGATTATCGATTTGGCAAGATTAGTTTTTGAAAAAAAGAGTGAACCCATACCGGAATAAAAATGAAAATTATAAATGGCTACTAGGGCTATTCGGCAAGCACACTGGCTATTTTCACAGATGTCTCCTCCATTCAGGACGGCCACTGGCCATTTAGATTTAATAATGCATCAAAATTTTCCGACAACAAAGAATTTTTAGCTTGCCTAGTGGATATTTTCATACAGTTTAGCGTTTCCAACAAGCTAAGCCTCTAACTTCGTGACTCCTTCCTAGACAAAGTACAAAAACTGCGTGATGGTATGAGCTACTAGCTCGCCTGGTGCGATATCTGAGACAAGGATGGCCCGAAGTAGACTGCTTTTCATGTTTGACTGTGAGGGATTCTGGTATTCCACAAAGGAAGATACGGCTGATTACATAATGCTAAAACTTCGAAATCTTAACAGCGTTCTATGAAAGCTGTCGTATCATCGCCAGCCCTTAGGAGGCCACTAAAATATTCTCAAAAATAGATTGTTCAAGGTAACACACATACTTATTGTTTTTCGGTCATTTTTTGGCACATGTATTCTAGGGATAAATATGACTCGAGGGGTTCGTAAATAATCTGGATCCATAATAATTTACGTGACACTGCACTGCTGATTGGCCATTCCAAAATGATGAATCGTTTCACTCATAAACTTCCCCATTAGAATCGCATTGTACGCTCAATAATATTGTATTATGCAAGATGGTATCGTTTCTTGATGAATACCAACCACGGGCTGCTGATGGGTATCATGATAGAACAGAATGACGCCTACACCCCGAGCCTTTCTATCGAAATTAACACAAACACTTAGGTAGACAAACTCATCAGCAAGGTGCTGTTGAATGGTGATTATAGCCCGTTTTTGTTTCGTACTATTACTCATTCACACTGAAACGGTCCTCCCCGTCGTCATTTTGTCGAAGGAAAATAACCCGTAAACAGAAAGCTTTCACCTTTTACAACCTCCAAGAATAGTAGTTATTTACACTTGCCAATTAGGTAAGAGAACAAATGACACCACCTTGGGTGATTATTGCATATAAAGAATAAACCTAGCTATTCAATATTATTACCTATCATCAAACAATGGCTCCTCTAACTGGACTCATAAATGAAGGAAGAACTGGTGAGAAATACATCTGAAATGAGCCAGCTTTTGTTTAGCTCTGCAAAAAAATGACGGTTTATTGCAGAAGTTAGAAGAAAGGAGGAGTGCTTGGGTAAATAAATACACACTGCTTGTCTATACTAGTCAAGAACGAAAGCAGTATAAACATTTACTAAAACTGTTTTCCAAGCTGCCGAATCATTCATTTTGAGTCGGTGCTTCAACCAGACTGAATAAACACTTTTACACTGCTTCTTGCTAGGTCCACTTCCACTACGTGCGAGGTAGTTTTCAAGTTGATTCAATGCATGTACTGTTATTATAAGGGAGATTCTTTTCCTCGAAAAATGCTCATAACTAACAGAATGAAAAAATAAAATACAGAGTTTGTATAGCAGCGTATTGAAGAAAAAGTTTTTTTAGCTCTCGTCACTTCTCAGTTATGAAATGTGTCCATCACCTCTCACCCTATTTCTTATCATTAGCTTGATTACTTTCATTTTCATAGTTTATGAACACAAAACAAATTGGCGTTTTAAAGCATGAAAGTTGAGTATTGTTCCACGCGATACCATAATCAACATCGATCAAGCTTAAAAGCTGATACTAGTTTTCATTTCTCCAGGATGTTAATGTATTCATCCAAAGTGTACTCATGTTCAAGATCAAGAATGTATGGGTTGCATGCAAAACAAACTTGTTGTTTTATTATTCGTGTCAATGTCGTTACTAATATATGCAGATGACTATTGACTATGTGCGTGGTTGACCACGTGGTCAGAACGTTCATTTTAATACAGCTATTCAAAAAAAGTCGGGTGCATGTCCTTTTTTCGCATGAAGAAACTCATTAAAAACTGAGACCGTTTCAAACTATGTGAAAGTTTTAACGGCTTCCATATGCTAAAAAGGCCAGTTTATAAATTTTCTCTTGTGGTTTTTGACTGATGACTTGAGCAATAAAGATTATAAGATACATACCCGAGGGAGAAATAAGCTATAGACGCTTTACGCTGTGGTTTTATTCGTAAAAGTTAGAAAGAACATAGGCTAACACCTTACCAGTTAGCCAAGGAATTCCCTCTTCTATTTTAAAAAGAAATGATAGGAAACATGGCCCATGTATCATATGTCTTACATCACTCCTCTTCCATACTCCCACTTAACTTTATGTTTACTATAAAAATTTAATCTTCTTTCCTGGCAAAAGTCGTTTTTTTCTAATTCCAAACGAAGGTTAAGTACGGTACAAAAAGATTTAGAACGTCAAGGAGAACAGTCGGCTTTGCCCGTGGGGAGATTTCACAGAGCTCACAGCTTTAGCTAATTTGCACTAAACGATAAAATTTACTCAATTTCTTATTTAATTATGCTTTCATACAGTGCATTATGAAAAGACGAAAAAGTTACCTCTGAGCCAAACCTCACTCTGTGGGAAAAAGAAACAGGATAACTTTGCAACGTCTTCTTACGTCAGACAAGTTGGTTTGTTTCCTAAAGACGAAATTCCAGTGACGAGCTTACTTGTTTTAATTCTTTTTCATTTTTCATCAAAGTTACTTTTCTCAATCCACAAAGATATTTTTTTGCTTATGAATAACTTTAATCCGTAAAAATAACAGAGAACTTTGCAAACTTTTGCCATAAAGAGTGTTTTTCTCAAATACCCTCGATTTCAACACGTTTCATTCAAACTTGATTTTCTATTTTAAATTTGATGTTGGGATTTTTCATTTGAGGGACACGTTTCGAATGGACTCCATTGCAAAGAACGCCCTATGATGTATGATGCAAAACACAATTGTTCTGTGTGTGATATTATTCCAATTAAACAAGGCTTTTTATTGCTGTTTCAAAGATTGAAAAATGTAACACTCGAAGTGAACCATTATCCAAGTTTCAATTAAAATTCAGGTGACATGTATAACGTTTTATCATTTCAAATCTTACCTTTTTTCCTTTCTCAGAGCACTTTTACCGTTGATATCTCTTCCAAAGTAGGAATACCGGTAGTAATGAACTAGTGAATCTTAAAAACACGCTTACGTTTCTTTCCCCTCTCATTGGTCACCAAAACTTGTCTGCTTTTTTATAGACATCGTAGTAGCTTCTCCAGAGAAGCATTTTCCCGAAGTCTATGTTGTACTTTAAAAAATTGGAGTGGGGGAAACGAGCAGCATGCAAACTATTGCTGCTCCAAGTGCACTGCTGGTGTGATGGTATTCGTAAGTGCAAGTCACTCGAAATCCCACTCTCGGCAACAAAACTAACTGCCGATGTTGGTGTCTGGTGTCCTGTACAGAACCACTGCTTAGTAAACGAGAACCACCACCATCACTAAACATCCAATATATGCTGCTCTGTCTGCACATGCAAAACTGTTCTTCTACTATGTGACTCGATGGGAACGCGAATTCGCGAATGTCTTGGGTCTCTGTTTCGCTCAAGCACTGTTTATATGATGCAGTGCCAAGTTCTTCCTACCTCTCGACAGTCTATCGTCCGATTTTCTTGCGAATTCCACTTGCACCGAAAATACCCAGTCGCCAGCATCACCTCGTGTAATGCTTGTTGCCAGAGAATGTGTACTCCAGCCTGGGAAAAGAACACGGGCAAAACGTATGCGAAAACTATGGGGAGTATAAAGAAAGAGCGTTTTTCCATCCAGGGAGCACTGCTTCCACTACTGAGCAAAAAAAAAAAAAAAAAATTCCCATGCATTCTTCGTTCTAAACCCCTTCCCTTTGCTTAACAAAGGCAATGCACTGAGTGCTATCTTCTTTAAAAAAAAGACCCCAACTTAGTAATCGCCCGATGTGAGACTAAGAGAAGCCATTCTGTTAGCTTGTAAAAACAATTGATGAATGTATGTAGCAGAGATTGTATTAGGTTCTTTATAAAACCGGAAACTAACTTAATAGGCTTATCGAACTGTAGCAAGGAACAAAAGATTTCATGAGAAAACATTAGTACAAAAGTTTTCTCGGCAGGTACACCAAGTCAATATCATTTTGAGAGCAAAAGCGGACAATGGATGGACAGATGGATTAGATTGTTTGCAGTTTTTTCTTCCAGATTGGGTTACGCCTTGGGACTCTGAGGAACAAGAAAAAAACAAAAGGATAAATCTTGGGTTAATACTTTAACGTATGTCGGGGTCATTGAGATGTAATAAAAGACATAAAAACATAATTATGATGGTTTGTAATGATTAAAACAAGATTTATAGGTACGTAATGTACAGTATTCGAGTCTAGAACATATTCTGGTCATTCTAGAAAGAAAAGAGCTATGAAGAATCTGATTAAGCTTTATTGCCCGTATAAAAGTTTCAAGAGGGAATGATTATGAGTGTACCTTTAAGCTGAACCGGAGGTTCTTCCCAGGATTCGAAAATCTCGCGAATTATGCTGTATCTGTAATGGAATGGAAAGAAAAGCATAAATCGCATACTTGACAATTGCGTAAATCTCAAAAACTACTGGGTGAAGGCTCATGAAATTGAGCCAAACTTTATCAGTCGAGTGGTTTTAGGGCAAATAATGAGAAATCAGTTTGAACAGGAGGCAGAATGAAATTTCCGGAGGTTAAACGAATGTTGAAGTTTCCTGGATAATCTAATGCTATTTCTATCAGCACATAGTCATGCAACTATCGTGTATTATCACATTTTGTAGTTACAAACTTTCCGATTTTTCTCGCCAGTTGACTCCAATTCCAAAATGAAGCTGTCTCTGCATCCTTCTTCCGGTGTTCAATTATTATGAATTGTATGACATAAGTAAAGAATACTCACATTGACGTCTTCTCTACATATTTGTTTAGCTTAACAAAACCCGGCCCTCTAAGTCGCTAGCCCAAGTTAATCATGAATCGTATAAAATGTACGGCCGTTCCTCAGTAATTACACCGATAGTATGTATGTAATGTATTGCTTCACTCGGTCATGGGTACAGTGAAAGCATCATATGACAAGAGTAAAATATAAGAGTAAACTATTCTTTTATTCGGAGTTTCCTAAAGCGTCCTGTTTTCACAACGTCCAGTTTGTAAACCCACTCAGTATCAGACGAGCTAGTCTGTGTCTGGTGCGCATTATAATTCGTAGAAAAAAATCTCGTCCAAAACGTTCAATTTTCCATGGCTTGAGTATTCCTTCTGACAAGATGCGATCCATGTGGTGATAGCCCATTGAAAACCACGGCAAAACCATTTTCTGTTATCCAAGTCACGCTTCTCGTAGCCTCACATCCACAAATTGGTAAATGGTTCAGCTTTAAAAGACACTCTGACAGTTTTGTAAATGAATAAATGGACTGAATCTGTCAACGATGTGACTGTTTTCATTTTCTCCGGACAGCACATCCTTTCCTATCTATCATGGGATGAAAGAAATAATGAAATCAGTGTGATTCTGTCGGACTTTAACTCTCCCTTGTACACAGTAAGTAAAAAATATAAATACTACATATTAGCACTCGATAGTAATAGTCATTCAACCTGTGTATCTTTATATACAATTCGGTCACAGACTGACGTCTTTTGTAGCAAAGAATGGGACTCGGAACTTTTTTGAAATAACAATTTCGGGACAAAAATGAAGTAAAGTTTTCATTTATTACATTCATTTCCGATTCCCATGTCCTATACTCGCTTTTACTTCAAAACAGCTTTTCGGTAAAATCGTATAATGGTCTATAGTGGTAGATTTTCAACAGTGAGCTTAACATATAAAACAGCATTTTTACGATTTTTAAAAAAAAAAGTAATCAAAAGTCATAGTTCCTCTTTAGTAAATAAATCAAATATTATGCTATTCTATTCACTGAAATAAAGAATAGAGGTACTCAAGTCAGGTTCTTCTTTCTTCTTGGCGTCCTTTTTATCGTATCTGGGATCTCTTAGAACTCATGAAATGAACTAGAACTACTAAGAGGAAGCCCAATCGAGGGCTTGGGTCCCGATTTAAGATAATAAAGGGGGTATTAGTATTACCACCAAGTAGCAAAAACGCTTAACTTACAACGGTCCATAAGCGAAAAAGTAGGGCAGACGCCAGATACATTTTCATCCCTGTCATATAGATTGCTACTTTGTTCATCTCTATCCAGCACTTTGTTGGAGCTCGCATCACATAAGTAAATAACAAATGAGTTGAAAATTATTATAATTCTCCTCTTTCGTTCCTACCTTGGAAAGAAATAGGAAATGTATGGTAATCTTAACGATGGTGTGAACCAAACATTATCAGATTTTTAGAAGCGGTAGTAGCACGATGAACATCGAATTATCTGTTGAAGGGCATGGCGAGGATATTGAGCATTCAGAAGAGAGAAGAAAATCGGTTTTCAAAAAACTTTTATCGTTGGTTGAAAGCGGAGAAAGTTGTCCCGTATGCGGATGTGATAGATATTGAATAGAATTTTGTAAAAGGGGGAAGGAAGAGAGACGACTATGCGAAAAGTTGTTATAAAACGGGAAGGTGGAAAAGTTTATGGAAATATTGTACGCATTAGTACAAGTTTCCATTGATTCCTATTCTACTTTTAGAAAGCAGGATGCTTCTAGACAATGCAATTGCCTTTTCGGGATTCAAGGATACTATGATACTTTTCCCGTCCGTCCAGGGCCACTAGGTTTACGGGTATAACATGCGTGCATATGTTTGTATGCGCGCCACGGAACGAAATAAGCTACAAATATAAAGAACATAGGCTAAAAAATAATATTTTTCTTGTAGTTGTGTATTTGTCTGGACATGACGATAGCCATCAACTCCATCAAAAGTTCTGCATGTGCACTCCATTTGACTTTGATGAATAAATGTAGGTTTTGTAGCCTAATACTTTGGGGCACAAGTGCCAGACAGTTGTTTTTACGACTGCCAGTACCGCAGGGAATTACATTTGTCCTTCCAGAGACCGAAATAGACAACTTGATGATATCTAAAAATCATGCGGAAAATGTAATTGTAAATGAAAAGCGACTTGAGAATATTGGGCCCTTCTTCAGAGACAATAGATACAATATGTATTTGTTAACCAAGTAATTCCTATTCTTTTGGTGATGCATAATATGGACAAGTTGGTTAACAGATAAATACAAGTTGGTTGGTTAAAAGACAAAAATGAACTGTGCCAAACGCTGACAATTTCCGATGCGATGTTGATATGCCTCGGTCGGATGCATTATAATGCAAATATGAAATGCATGACTGAGACATATCTTTTTTATTATCGGTCCAAAAGAAACATTTTACCACCAAGTTTATCAGTGGACATGATCAACTGTCACGCTTTAACACAGGCAATATTTTTTTCTTGTTGTCGGTTGCACAGCCCAATAGGCAAGTTTCTATTTATCACCTCCATGAAGAACCAGTTCCACCGAAGTATGCATTATTGCAATGAATGAAGAATGTGCCAATTCAAACCATCTTCTCTCTGAACTTCTGACGCTCCTAAAGATTCAGCCCTTCATTGCTCTGCATTACATTTTAGCATACACTCTTCCTCATCTTATATAGGCTCATCACATCACTGCAAATCTTTTTCAAGAAGAATGCTACCTGTTCTATCTTAGATGCCGCAAATACCTACATATGACGCGTACTCTTGTCTCCGTGTGAAAATCAAAGAGACAACTTTTTTTCACTCAGTCGTGATTTAATATTTTTCTTTATGTTTGATTCCCACCTTCCTCTGCACATAAAATCTCAGAAAGTTTAAGTCATAACACGCCACAGAGTAATACACAGTGCTTGTTATAAAGATGATATTGAAGCAAGTTCTGAAAAGATGATGTTAAAAACACAACCCTTTAATCTGTAGTCTTATCTCGAACAACTCATCTGACAGTAGACGCAAAAGCATGCATAATATACACCAATGTAAAATGTACGAATCTTGTTATAAAGTTGAATTGGCGAGCTTGATGATGACCAAAGCTTGATGAATTTTACCATTTGCTTGCTAAATGAGAGGGCGGACGTACACTTTGCACACATACAGTATTTTATGAAGCCTTGCAGATAAACTTGAAAAAGAGTTTTCTACTTTTCATTGAGCAACGGAAACAGAACGGAAGATATGTCGGGTTGTGCGACAGATACATAAAAACAACGGGAAAAGTTTTTTGTTGTAAAACTAAGAATTCCAAATATTTACTACTATCTTTAGGCCTGAGAAGAAAAATATGACAGTAACATGAAGGAATCTGGTTCAAGAATAATTGCACCATTTCGTCTCAGGTCATGACTTAATGTAATTTTCTTGTTACAGCTTCTACTCATAAAAGGGCAGTCTATTCAACACAAGTTTTCACAAGACTGCTGTGAACATGACAAAAACCCTTTTTATTTGCTTTTAGATTATAGAAACATTCGCCTAGCAGTAACAATTCAGGCATTAAAACAACCCGTTTTCCTAAAATACAACAAAGCCATTAAAAATTTAAAGCCTTTTCTTTCCCCATCAACATCGTCAAAGCGGTCATGTCTCTCCCGCAAACGTTAATGACAGAAGACACCTAAACGGGGAAACGTCCTTAAATTTATGATTCTTTACTGCATTGTAGAGCGAAGAAATCTCTAGCGAATACGGCGAACAACACACCACAATTCATTTTTAGCACATTCATTTTCTTCTCATGTAACATGCTTTTATTTCTTAGCGAAAACTAACAACTAAGCTTTCCAAAGTTTTACGCTCACTGAAATCGGGCATTACGCCGCAGGGATTTGATTCATATTTTACTTCCGAGACTGGAGGTTATGACTTTGTATTTTTGCGTTGAGCAAAACGTTTTTTTTTACATTACGGCGACTACCATTTTGTGCAGCTCATGATAATGTTGAATGTAAAAAGGATCATCTTATCTTTGTATTAAGCTTGAATAAAGTTGCACTGTTTTTCTAAAATTAAAATCTTTACTGATTTAAATTACAGATCACTTTCTTCTACGTCTGTTGTAATCCAAGTCGATTTTGTAGATCACATCTTGCATCCACTCAGTGAAAGCGCCAACTTTCGTAAAAACTGTATACTTTTCATTGTCACATCGGGACTTTCCAATCGCTGAATCTTTTCTATTTCCGTGACTTATGATTCCCTGCGTTTGTTTTAAAATACGGGATTACAAAAATACCAAATTATAGATGAAAAAATTAAAAAAGGAGGTATGTATATGCATACTTGAATATAATATCGTTTCGAGGTCGTGTCTTCGAAAACATGAGCACCTCCACTGTCTCCTTCACAGACTGACGTTCCTGAAATCATGGATGTTCCAAGTTTTTATAAATTAAGTAAAAATTCCTTCTAATGAAATTAGAAATTCACGAACCGTTGGTGTATCCAGCACAGTACTGCGTGCTGAGTGGGCTTCTTTCAAGAACACTGGTACAATTTCGTACAGACACATACGGCAAGGTCGCCATCCGAAGAGTCTTAGAAATTCCTGAATCCGCAAGCGTAGTTCCAAATCCCTTTTAACGCATACAGATTGTAATTTAGCCTAACAGAATCTGATTTCTTGGTATAAAAAATAAAATAAGCTTACAACAACTACTCCTTTACTGCCCTCACTTAGCTGGTAACTTGATATAACTTTATTGTCATTCCCTGGAGATGGATAGCAGACCGGGCGCACATATTCCGTGAGCCGGACGGACTTATTGATTTGTAAAAGAGCAATATCTGCTTCATAGTTCCGGGAACTGTAGTGTTCATTAACTCGGATTTCACGAATCTAATGAAGGTGTTAATCATCGCATTACCATCAAACGCATTCATATTTTTGACTATTTCGAATAATATACTCTACTTTTAAATCGGCTTACACTGAATTCTTGTGCTTGAGGGTCATTTCGATTTACAAGCAAGTTGCTACTAATCGCTCCGACTACTACTCTGAACAGATTCTTGTGAACCAATCGATTCGCCCCATCGTGAACACAATGGGCTGCCGTTACAAGAATGCTTCTTGTTATTAGCGTAGCTCCACAAATGTATGAGTAGCTTGTCTCATTGACTAGTTTAAACAGGGCTGCATGCCACGGCCACTTTTCAGGTATTGTTTCAGAGCCCTGAACTATATATGGCACACCTTTGTTGATAGTTCCACAGTCTGTGTTTTTCAAAGTGTGAACAAAGTTTTCATTGAAGAAAGTCTCATTCAGCTTCAGCTTTAAAAGTTTTAAAGTTTGTTGAAGGTTAAAGGATGTTAGAGGAAATGAACTTGATTTATTGAGAAATAACGTGTGACGTTTCGACTTCAAGCTGTAAGTCTTCATCAGACAAAACAAGATTGGACAGGAAAAATGGGATATCAAATTTTTTGATTGTTTATAATAAACAAATTGAAAACTAGCCATCTTCCTTAGCAATTGCGTACTTGTATTTAAAAAAATCCAGTAGTCTTGAGGACCATATTGGAGTGTTTTTAAAGTGTTCACTTTACCTAATTTGCAGCCAAATGGAATTCGTGGGATCCATTTTCCATGGGGGTCGCATGTCTGCTCGATGACTTTTGCACCTTGCAATGGAACATAGTGGTTTTTGCAACTTAAGCGTATGGTGGTGTTTGCTGGAGCACGTTTGATACAATCTTCATTGCTTATTCCTCGGGGACGACTAATGCATTCAATGTCGACACCCTTTGAATAGAATGAAAAGAAAAATTAGCGGGACAGAAGGGTTGGTTCACTTAAATTGACAGATCCAACCTTACCTCTGTGTAAGATTGTGAGCAAGTTGCATGGTGTGAAGGAGGTCGTTCGAGTTCAGATGCACCACCGGGAGGATAGTATACCGGGGTTGATATTGGATTAGATTTGATTTGTTGAATACTAGGAATATATTGGGGTTGTGTGGTCCTTTCCGTTGTCGGCATTTGATACAGGTAGGAAGATTGTTGAGTTTGTCCAGGTTGGGGTTGACGAGCGAACTGATTTGTTGCTTGCGACTGTGTTTGACTTCCGTACTTCGACTGAGGTGGCTGGGGATTGCTTGCAAATGTTGGTGACTGTTGGGGTTGGCTTAAATATTGCGATGCACTTACTTGTGGCCGCCGTTCAGCATGAGGTGATTGCTGGGGCTGATGTTCTACCTGATAAACGCCGCTAGGTTGGACATACGGATACTGATTAGAGCTTTGCGTGGGATTGTAACGCTCTGGTCGTTCTGTCAAAACTGATGGCGCAGGACTAGATTTTGATGTCTGGAAGTTGCTCGAGTCATGCGAAGTATCACTGTTTTCTTCGAATTCTGATTTTTCAATTTCCATTAAAAACTCCTTTTGATCATTTAATACTACTCCTGGCACATTTGGTCTAGCAGCGGTTGTTACATAGCTGTTTTGTCCGTTTGTGTTGACACTGCTGTGTGTGTATTCGTTATGCATTGTAGGATTTTGATTATTTTGACTCAATTCAGATTCTGTTAAAAAAGGTTGGATTTAGTAACAGTAAGTGACTTTGTTAAGTAACATGTACTGGTGCTAAAACATATTATACTTGGACTTGTGCATTACGTTTCAAATGAATCATGTCTACGAACTTCTCCAGGGATCTGAATGTTGTTTGCGATCCCGATGTTTTCAACAGAATTCCGACCAGAAAAAACTGGTGGTTCATTTTAAACGTAAGGGCGGAGCCAGGTTTGAAATTTTTAGGCAGCATGTCATAGGTCAACTCTACGAACATCAGTAAAGAATCCAAAATTTCGATAAACTTACATAACCCTAGGGGATGGTGATTATATAAATGGTGATTTTATCACTAACGTTTATCGGCTTCAATAACATTGATGTTTTCTGTATTCCATTCTTGAACTTTCCATTCCGAGTCTGGGCTGAAAAAGACCCCATGTTGTGCGTTCGTACTGTCGTTTTTTCCTGCGTAGCCACTTAAGTGAAGCTTTTTCGTTCGTGTTGTCTCCCTGAAGTACTGATTTTTGTAGAGAAAAGCTTTGTCACTCACACAAACTGGTCTACTAAACGGTGTTATGTCAATTGGAGATTCCAAGAACAACAAATAAAGCTCTGCGTCTTCCTTGGTTGAAGCAGACTCTCTGTCTTGTTGACTTTGTTTTCCACGTGCTGAGGACGAAGTACCAACTTTTAGTGCCAACGGTTCTCGTATAACCAATGGCTCAACTTTTCTAATCTAAGTTATAAAAGGGAAAAATAATAGATGGTCACGATAGGTCAATGATATCACGTCATATACTTTGAGGATGATGATTTACACGTAGAAATGTCTGTTTCGCAGCTCGGCGATGACCATACAGTAACTGCAGATTTGATTCAAGACCGGTTTTCTGTTGAGCAAAATGTCTGGATGTACCTGTCCAAATTCAAGCGCATGCATATGAGGAT
This sequence comes from Akabosia matsudoensis, assembly GCA_019593645.1. Classification (NCBI taxonomy): domain Eukaryota; kingdom Metazoa; phylum Arthropoda; class Collembola; order Entomobryomorpha; family Paronellidae; genus Akabosia; species Akabosia matsudoensis. The sequence continues at coordinate 23,615 of VICI01000135.1, forward strand.
TAATTTTCGTTCTGGAATGTTCTTTGGCTATACTTAAGACAAAAATATTACTCGTTATCGCCAAGTCTCTTGATAAAAGGATCGCCGTACTTAAGTACTCCTGCTTTAGGTTATTACTGAACACGTCTCCTTCCACGTAAAAGAGAGCAGCAGCTTACAGACATACAAATAAAAATTAAATTGTTTCTGCTTGAGTACCAAATGCCATAATAGGATATTTCAAATGTATCATCCTACCCCATGGGGCAGCAGCATGGAAATCAAACTCGTCTCTTATATCTTGGATCCCACATTCTGGAGTTGGGTTTGACTGTTGTACACTTCCTGTTTGAGTAAACGCTAGTTGGTTGTTGGAACAGGGAAGTTAGCTTAGCACCGATATGTCAATACAAGCTTAGAGTAAATATAAAACAAATACCTGAATTTCCGCCTGAAAACTGCCTTTGAGAGATTACACTGTGTGAAATGGCAGTTATAACTAATGTTACCGCTATAAAATACGCACGAAATTTGTTCAAATTTTCCATGATGTTTACAAGCTAAAGGATAGATATAAACTAGCGATCAAACATTTTCATCCTTACTTGGATGGCTTTTGTTTTTCTTGTTTTTGTCTTCATTTGCATTCTTGTTTTCTTTACAAGATTCTTGGAGTAACAGCATGAGAATAATATTACCGTAGGTCCTGTGTTTGTCATGTTATAATAATCGTCAATATCCATACGCATATACCAATATTATGCATGATTCTAAAACAACTTACAACTTTGGACACACAAGATAGTTCATGCCCCAACCCAAGAAAGAATACGAGTTTCAAATGATTTTACTACTAGTTCAGCCTTTTCCCATTCTTGTATCGTCGTTTTTGCGGGTAAACAGAATCGGAATTAATTGCCGATGTGACGCACGTCATGTCTATTTTCAAGTTCTCGTGATTGTGTTTCTTTACTTTAGCAGTGTTACAGGTTGCAAGAACAGTTTCCTTTGTTGTTGTTTGGCCAAAGAAGAAATATTAATTGCTACATTCGATTAAATTTCAGAGCCAAATTGCGGTCTAAGCTCAATCAACGATTTTAATGCATACCGACTTTATGCATGTAGGCTTGAATACCAAGTAGACATTGATTCGTAATTCCAAGAATCGGCTGTCAAATCCTTTTTGTGACTACTTGCTAGAGATGGAATCGCAGGAAAGGTAATGTTACATTTTGAAAATGCTCATTTAGGACAAGAATGTACCCAGATCGTGTAACGAGTATAAGGTCAATTTGCAACAAAACACATGCTATAAAAATGTTGCTTGTTTATGTAACCTGTTGTACAGATTAAAATCGTAATCAATTGTATGCAATGATTGAGGAGCATCAAAAAACTTTACACTAAAGTCCCCTTCGCACCGTAGAAAAAACACATAGATCCATACGGGTTGGCATCTGTAGTTATTCGAAGCGGTATCTTACCGGTTTTTGGGCTTTATTAAACAGTCAAAATAAATATAGCGTGAGCATGTAAGAAAAAATATAGAAGATGAAGTTGCCTTTCGATGTGAAATGATGCTCGTTTCGTACATCAAAGGATGGCCCTTCAGTTAATTTATTTGGCATACAAGGCTTGCCAAAGCAATATTTTAAAAAAGGCTTTTGAGAAAGTATTCAATTATTATTCTTTCATATACTGTTGCAGATTATATTTGCATAATCAAAAATACGAACATTCCAAACATAAAGTTTCAAAAGTTTTTCATCCTACTTAGCTGCATTCTTAGTACTGGAGTTTCCAATAAAAATCAGCGCTTCACAATTACCCATCTAGTTTAGCTCGTAAAATTGTATGTATTATCATTCCCACTCTTAACGAGTATAATCTGAGTCGATTTTGTAAATAACTTGTTGTATCCAATCACTGAAGGCTTCAACTTTCGTAAACACAGTATACTTTTCATTATCGCACTGGGATCTTCCGTGACTAAAGTCCCTTCTATTTCCGTGGCTGATAATTCCCTAAAAAGCGAGATAATTATTATTTTAGTAAGCTATCATAACAGAACATCTTGCCCGAAAGAGGTAGTTCATAGGTGGTCATACTTGTATATAGTAACGTTGGGTGTTTCCATCCTTAAAAACCTGAGAACCCCCGCTGTCTCCTTCACACACGGCGGTACCTGTGTAGAGCAGATCATCAAATTACAAGTGATAATAATTCATGTTTTTGGTGAAAACGATGATTTAATATCAGACCATTTGTGTATCCCGCACAATATTGTGTGCTGTGAGGTATCCGTTCGAGAACAGCAGTGCACTGTTTTACGGAGACGTAGGGCAAAGTTGCCATTCGAAGAGTTTTTGAAATACTCCAAGTCTCATGAGTGGTGCCGAATCCCTGTTTATAAAGCAGTTAGATATAAAACATACGTGCATATTCGATGGTTACCTCTAACGTTCTTTCCAGTAACATTCTTTTCGTAACTTACTACAACGACTCCAGTATTGCCTTCACTCAACTGCAAATTCGTCAAAGCTTTGTTCATGTTTCCAGGTGTTGGCCAGCATACCGGTCTCACATAGTCGGTCAAACGAACCGACCTATCCAGTTGCATAATAGCAATATCTCCCTCATAGTTACGTTGACTGTAATGTTCATTAACTATTATTTCACGAATCTAAAACATGTAAACCATAGAGTAGTATTTGCAAACAGATTGTTTTCTTTTCTTTCTAAAAAATCGATAGCCATAAACTATAATCTTATGCACAAGTTAAAACGAACCCCAAATTCCTGGGTTTGTGAATCCCTACGGTTGACATCTAAGTCACTGCTTACTGCGCCAACAATTACTTTGAACAGTCCAGTGTTAACCCTTCGTGTTCCACCGTCTTGCACACAATGAGCAGCGGTTACAACGACATTTCTTGAAATCAATGTAGCCCCACAAATGTACGCGTATGTTGTTTCATTGACCAATTTAAACACAGCAGTGTGCCATGGCCATTGTTCGGATGCTGTGGCAAGACCGTGAACAACGTAAGGTATAGTTTGCTTTATTGTTCCACAATCTACATGTCCACATTCGAAAATTGAGTGTTGGGAAAGACAACTTTTAAAAATCGTTTAAACAATGGCGACGCACCCAATTTGCAGTCAAATGACACTCGGGGAAGCCATTGCCCTGATGAGTCGCATTTCTTCTCGATCACTCTATCGGTGTAAACTGGCACGTAATGATTTTTGCAGCTTAGGCGGATGATGGTGTTAGCTGGAGCTCGTTTTATACAATCTTCCGTACTGACGCCTTTCGGTCGGCTAACGCATTCGATATCGACACCCTATCAGTCAAATGAGTTTAGGATTGGCTGTTGACGTAGTCATAAAAAGCTAAATGCATAAAAATTAAGACCCTACCGCAGTGTATGTCTGTGAACAGGTAGCTGACTGTGAAAAGGATTCGACAGCTCTAGTGGCAGTGGGTGGACTAATTATTTCGGCTATGATAGGTGATGAGGTTGTTGATCGATGCGCCATTTGCCCCATCATTCCTGACCCTGGTCCGCTGTTTATAGATCCAGAGCCAGTACTTCCCGAAGATAATGAACTGCTATCTTTAAATTCAGTTTGTTCCGCTTCCATCAAATAGGCATCTTGTCCTGAATGAATATTTGAGGACAAAACCTCTTCCCTTTGCGAATTACTAGAGTGAACATTTGATTGGGTAAAATCACTTTGGATTTTCTGTGGAATAGCCTCAATTGCGATGTCTTGCTCTGCAAACGGGAAACTTTTTCAAAAGCTTCATATATTTTTAAAAATATGTGTACATGCTATTAAGTTTACTATACTTTGAGAGTTTATCAAGTCCACAAGGTTTTCCATGGATCGAAAGTATGTTTCAGATCCCGTTGTTTTCAATAAAATTCCAACAAGGAAAAATTGACGATTTATCTTTACTGTTAACGCAGATCCAGGATTGAAGTTATGTGGTAGCATGTCATACGTTGTTCCTAGAATAGAAATGTTTGCTATACACATTGAAAGACTGAGGATTTTGTAAGCATTTCAATGTTTTGAGGACTGATTAACTTCTCAACGTCGGGACCACAGTTATCCTATTGCTATCCCAGTGCTGAACTCGCCAATCTGAATCCGGACTGAAAGATACCCCATGCTGACTTTGTCCAGAATCATTTCGAGATGCATAGCCACTCAAATGCTTGTGTTTTGTATTCCCTGATGCGCTGAAGTACTGATTCATGTACCGGAAAGCGTTTCTGCTCACACAGACGGGTTTGCTGAAAGCTGTCACCTCGATTGGTGTTTCCAAATGAAGCATGTATACACCTGGGTCGTTTTTCCCTGGAACCTTGTCTGACGTAGAGCTACTGGTTTGCTTTGTAGCGGTTCGCGAAGGATATGATGTATCTATTTTAAGTTGTAATGGTTGTGGCGGTGTGACCATCAGTTCAACTTTTCTAATCTGAAATACAGCATTATACACATTTGTCATAAAAAATGCATAGGAAAATTGACGGTTTTCTTGATGGAATAATTGTGGTTGTTAGTACTCGAATTATCTTTTGCTGAGCAGATCCCCGATGCCCATACAAGACCTGTAGCTTGGCAGGATGTTCTTCATTCAACTTAAAGGTGCTACCTGGCCATTTATGAAAGTTCAAACGTGACATGACAAAAATCTAGAACACTGTCCACTTGTTGGATGCATTACATACTTGTGATAGCAATATCCTTTGAAACAAGTACGGCTGTACTCAAGTACTCGAAATTGATATTCCCCTTAAATATGTCACCCCCAATGCGAAAAAGTGCAGCAGCTAAATATAAGAAATAGTTTTCCGTTATGATAGATTCAACTATAGCCATTTATCTCAAGTAGATCCTAAGTGTAACGTTTTTCTCAGATGTATCAATATTGTATCAATATATACCATACCCCATGGTGCAGCTACATGGAGATCGAAGTCTTCGTTTATGTCTTGAATTCCACACTCTTCGACAGCTTTTGATTGCTGGAAATGCCCTGTTCGTAATGCACAATGCACAAATAAAAAAAGCGCAGCAAAAGTATAAAAGTTGTAAAAATATACCCGAATTTCCACTCGAATAATGCGATTGAGACAAAACGAGCGATCCGAGGCCAGCGAATATTATTACTAGTGGGACAAGGTTGTCCAAAATATTGTTCTTCATGATGCTTGCAGTCTAGCCATCAATTGACTACTGATGTACACCCACTGCTGGTGGATATACTGGAGAATGGGATTACGGTGAGTTTCGTGATTTGCATTCTTGTTTTTCATGGTCTTTTGGATCCAAACAAGGTATTTTAGCATTAAGGCAACTGTTCAACAAAAACGGATAATTATTGCGACATTTTTCAAGAAAACTTTTACGCATGTTAATACATAGGGATCGGTGGTTATTTTCGATGGATTTCGGGTTTTTTTTTGTCTATGAAAACCAGGAGGACGAGTTCATAAATACTTAATATGATAATGTGTTGAAAATGATATGCGAGTTTTGAGATTCACAAGTTGTAGAGGTACTAAAATTGGTACCCAACGCACTCTTAATCAAGTTTTGCATTATTTCACGATGTAAAGATGAATGAGGTTTCAATGACCCAACTGAGGGACACACGAGTACACGTGTACAACTAGTCCCTATCCAGTTTGATCCTAACTCAAATCTCCATTTTACCTTCGCATACAATATTGATATTTCGGATTAAACTACTGCATTGCTTTACTTGTAACATAAGAGCAACGTTTCACAAAAAGACATTTAAATAAGATTTTCTTATATGAAATGTAATGTCAGGAAAAGTATTTCTCATGATGAACGAAGAATCTTTAGGTTAAAATCCATAGCGTATTCGGTTAACAAGCAGCCATTGCTAGTACTTTTTTATTTGAAAACTTGTCTTAGCTGATAAATACTACACATACAGTATTAAATCTGCATTCAACATTTATCGCTTTTTCCACGTCCATCTTGCCCGAGCACCGTCATGGGCATGTTTGTTTCTCTCCCTCATCCTGTGATCTTTCACAAGATAGCCGGCGAGTCGAAGCGTCTCCATGTCGGCCCCCAAAGCCACCAGAGAAGTTGCAATTCCCCAACGAACCGCCATAGCTCTTGATGTTTCTCCAGGTTCTGACAAATGTTCAGCAGCAAGCGTACCACCTTCACAGTTTGCCTCTACATCAACTTTACCCAACCATCCGACTAACTGAAGTGGTGATATGACGGCTTGTCTGTTCGACATCAGTTTGAAATATTCAAGCCCAACCCCGTTGATTTTAAACTTGCCAGTTCCTGGAACTGTGACTAGGACATCTGCCCGTGCAGATTTTTTCATACAACCTGAACGATATTTATTACATGACATTAGTTCGAATTTACCACATATATCAAGATTAAAAGAAACTAAAGTAACGTACATGGAACATGAACACTTTTACGACCGTCAGGTTCCAGAGTTACTGGAGGAAGATCATCAGACTTGGTTTGTTGGGATAACGGTTTCCTGAATGATTTGATGAATTCAACCTCACGATCTCGTTTAGGATGGGCCACAATGCGTTCCATACACGCTATCCATTCGTCATACATAGCGTCGTTTATTTTCTCCAAAAGTCTTTCCTCCAGTTGCCCCTTCGACAGCCATTGACTTCCAGCCAAAAGGTTGTCATCACTGGCATCTTCCGTTTTGCTCGATGCAAGTTTATTCAGAGCATTAAGTTTAGAAACCATTTCCTAGTTTAAAAAAAGAGACGATTCAAACAATAAGATGACAGAAATTTGATTTCTGTACGCATGATGAGTGCAGCGGGCAAATTAACTTACATGTAGCAAAAAGTAAAAGTTAGGTTTGGCAGTGTAAAAGAAGGGATGGTGAGGTCGTCCACTCATATCGAATTGGGCTGACTTTTGCTTTGGGTAGATTTCACTGGGGGGTTTCATAAGAGGACGGGCACGGGGTTCATAAAGGCCACAGGGAAATAGATAGCGAATGGCTTCCTGTAACGTATCAATCAACTCAGTATTTAATTATATCCTAGCCGTAATAGTGAGGATTTCTGATTTCTATTTCAACATACATCAATGTCCTTTTGCGTAAAACTTTCTGGATCTTTCCCCATCATGTTAGCTAAATGCCTCCTTCCAAAAACAAATTCCCTTTCTTGCTTGTCCATGAACTCCTCTAAAAAATCGAAAAAAATGGATTCCAAACGTGTCATTCAAATTACTTGACTAAATTCCCAAAGACATCGACTTACGGTGCTCTTTAGCCCTTTTCAGATAAGCCTGCATAGCTTTGCTAATCGTTGCTCGTTGCCCATCGCCGTCATCTGAGCCCTTCTTGGAACCTCCTTCGCCAACCTGAGGAGGAGCTTCCGGTGATGGCGAACTCGAACTGGTTACCGATGACTGGACAGAATATCCTTTGGAGACCTGACTTCGAACGGGTCCAAGAATCCTTGCCGATTGAGCATTTCGAGCTATGGCAAACTGAAACAGTGACCTTGTTGATTTCATTGTTAACTGATCATTACAAGAACAATTAACATCTACGCACATGCACTATTATATTATGAACACAACAACTGTTTGAATATACCGTGTTTACAATATGCCAATGAACTCCCGGCAATTACTTGGGTAGGTTGAGAAAGTTGTCGAAAATGCATTGTGAACTGAACAAAGACCAAAACTACGAAGGAGTGTCTTTTGGTTTGGCATGTAGCAATAAATTTTAATTTCGTCAATACTTTTAAATGACGCTAGACAAAATTTCACTTACAATTTAACAATAGTAAAAAAAATATATTATTAAGTAGCGTAAGCTGCTTTATTGCTATTCTACTACAAATTCAATTAACAGATTTAAACACTAAAACAATATTGGACAACAGAAAGCTACACACCACTACGAAACCATCTTAATTTTCTCTAGCTACACAAAAAACATAACTGAAGAAAGTTTACACCAAAGGAGGAAATACCCCTCCAAGGTCAATCATTCGTAAAAGGTTGTATTGTGTGTTTGTTGGAAAGTAGGCATGCGGATCAAATTCCAATGATGTGGGTCCTTGAGCGGGGATCCGATTAACTAGAATCTGAATACAAGACAAAAGTTGAAGTTACTGTTTCATTTTAATGTTGATTATCCCGGAAATAAACAAATTTTACATACCTTTTCTTGGGTTTTAACAACATTGTAGGCGTTCCTAAGAAAGTCTTTGCCATGAATAAGGAGCGCTGTTGCATGATAAAACAAAGTTGTGTTTGGAAGGTCCACACAAATGTCATTCAAGTTTGGAAAGCTGTCTGACGAGTGTTTAATGACAGACTTGACAATTTTATTAAAAACCGCTCGCATTTCATCTGAAGATGAGTGGTAAAGCTGACAGTTGAGCTTAATTTCTAATGACGTCACTCCGCTAACTTCAGGAGTGGATTGGTGGAACTCCTGGTTGGACTCTTGGAACTCGGGCAGGCAACCGCCAAAGCCAATGTTGAAAACAACAGACCTCAACGAGTCCAGTTGAGGTAACAGTTTAAAAGCTGAGGTGGGATAGGTTAACTGGCCCATAAAGTATATTTCTCGGACAGTGGGGGAAAACAAGCCTAAATTTTGGGTGTCAGGATTGCCAACTAGAGCTACTGAGAGTTTCTTGATATCCAACCAGGAAGACTCGGACGAGTGGTGAGAGGCGTAGACGAAGGAGGAACTTTTGACTACTTCCGACTGTCCGTGAATAGAGTAACGGAAGAATGTTTGCCGGAATGGGATAATGTCGAAGGGATCGTTGCCATCGTCGGGAATCATGTCTGGACCAGTTTGGGAGGAGATCACGTGAACGCATATTTCTTCCTGGTTTTTGATTGGCTGAAACACATTTTGAAACTTAATTGGGTGTTGTTACGTACCCCTTGAAATGCTCTATTTTTTTTAAAGTTACCTTTATTGCAACTCTCTCCATTTTTAATCGCTTGTCTGGCACAAATTGTCCTGGATCAAATGTACCTTCAGACTTTGTAAATACGTATTCTTATATAGGCTATATATTTTTGTCTTTTATTTTTATGTAAATGTTTTTTTCTCGTTCGTTTCAGGTAATTTTCAGAATTAGTTTATAATAGTTTGAAGAGTAACTTATACAATACATTTCTACAAAATTTCAAACAACTCTTAGTGCAAAATAGTTTCGAAAAATAGCTTGAGAACAGTTCCTCCTCCCCTCCACTTTGCCAAAGCTCCCCCAAAATTTATGTCGCTGGTCACAGTTTGATGGTCTAATGAAAACTAAACTAAAATTTGATTCTTCTAACGGAAAACCCAATGTCTATGTACATGTCTAATACATATCTGTCTGTTTGTATAGTATGAGCATGTAATGCAGTGGAAAACAATTGACAATGATGTCGATAACCATTTTTTTTGGTAATCCATTTCCACAAGTCACTTTAAGGTACCTTTTGTCCGTGGCGTAAAGTGATTTCGTCCCAAAAATCATTTCTTGGGTGCTTTTCTACACATTACACATACGGAATAGATCATAGGAACGTTACATGTTACAAATTCTTGGCTTTCTAACAAAATCCCTTATAATCAACACAAACAGCCTTTTCGAAGGAGAGAATAACAATGAATGTAAACTTTGTCCCATTATTTTCATATACCGTCATTTGCATTTAAAGTTACTATGAAAAGTATCATCTAATAGCAATAGCAAGTTGCATGAAAGTCCATTTCACATTTTATGGTGGTGGTGGTGGGGTGACCAGAACTGCTCACAAATAAGAAAAATTTCACTTCGCCCCGTTCAGATTGCGGAAAGGTAGATGCATAGCTTGATGCAGATTAGCAAGCATGGGTTCAATGTGGGACGTGCATCTGATGCTTCTAGAGCATGTGCTTAAGTTGAAAACAGTGTAAAGTGTAAACTGTAAACACGTATTTTGAATTGTGAAGAGTTGTTTTTATTGTTAAAAGTGAACTGGAACAGTTAATTTATCGAAATTGTAGAAAGGGGGAAGACAATAAAGTAGTTTAAGCGTGTAGTTGGAAATAACTGTGTCAAAATGCTGAGTAAACAGAAAATGGACGAGAAAAAGTTGAAGAGGTGGACGAAGAAAATGAAGGAGAAGAAACGAAAAGAGGTGGAGGAAAGGAAACAGCAAGTAGAGAGTGATGAGGAGGATGATACGCAGGAACAAGAAGTGGAAGAGGTGGATGAGGATGAGGATACAAAGAAACGTAAGAATAGTAGTTAAGATAAGTTCACTTGATTGATGACTGCTAGATTTTGGAATGGTTGTATTGTGATTTGTAGTTCCTGGAACTGATTCTGGAGCCGCAGTTGCGATTTCTGACAGATCGTTTAAATCGTTGAATTTATCGGATCCGACGATGAAAGCGATTGACAAGATGGGATTTACTCAGATGACAGAAATTCAGGCAAGGACGATACCTCATTTGCTTGAAGGTCGTGACTTAGTAGGGGCGGCTAGAACAGGATCGGGTAAAACATTGGCGTTCTTAATTCCGACTGTGGAATTAGTTTGTGAAAAGCTCAGGTGAGCAAGTAACTGTACAACTGTACCAAAATAAGTAACTTTGCCCATCTCACATTTGATGGAAGGAATGAAACGCGTAATAAGGGATCTAAAACGTATTTCATTTTGATGAGACAGAATGCTTCCAAGGAATGGAACAGGAGCAGTAATTATAACACCGACAAGGGAATTAGCAATGCAGATTTTCGGTGTGCTTCGGGAGCTGATGGAAGAGTTTCCTGCACAAACATGTGGATTAGTTATGGGAGGAGCTACAAGATCTGCAGAGGCTCAAAAGCTAGGAAAAGGAGTCACTATTTTAGTGGCCACGCCCGGTCGATTGCTGGATCATCTAAATAATACGCCCGAATTCCTGACGAAAAATCTGCAGTGTTTAATAATTGATGAAGCAGACAGAATCCTACAAATTGGGTTTGAAGAAGAGCTAAAACGCATCGTGGCATTGCTTCCAAGTATGTTCTGAGTTTTCAACCGAGTAGTAAATGTTCAAGTTTATATGCTTACTAACAATTTCGTTTTATTGTTTCAGAGCGCCGACAAACGATGTTGTTCAGTGCGACAGCAACAAAGAAAGTAGAAGAAATTACGCAACTTGCATTGAAAAAAGAGCCTTTGTATATTGGAGTTGATGACTCAAAAGATACAGCTACAGTTGATGGTTTAGAACAAGGTTACGTCGTCTGCCCTCCTGATAAACGGTTCCTGTTCTTGTTTACCTTTTTGAAGAAGAATAGAAAGAGGAAAGTTATGGTTTTCATGAGCTCCTGCTTGGCTGTGAAATTTTATCAGGAGTTGTTGAACTACATTGACTTACCCGTTTCTTCCATCCACGTAAGCTTTCTTCGCATGAGTATTGCTTAGTTGCGTTATGCTTCAACTTTCATTGAAATTCATTTCTTGTCCATTTAAGGGCCGACAAAAACAAGTGAAGCGCACGACCACATTTTTCCAGTTTTGTCAAGCGGACAGTGGAATCCTCATTTGTACTGATGTGGCTGCTCGTGGGTAATTTCTTACGACTTTGCCAATCGTTCTCATGAAAATACGAATATCTGTACCTAAATATTATATCGTGAACTTGCTTACTGATTTACAGATTGGATATTCCTAAAGTTGATTGGATTGTTCAAGTAGACCCACCAGATGATCCAAAAGAATACATCCACCGAGTAGGCCGTACGGCTCGTGGGGTTGGAGGCAGCGGTAAAGCACTTTTGATTCTGGCACCAGGAGAGCTCCTTTTTCTTCGGTATTTGAAAGCTGCAAAAGTACCAGTGAGTGAGATTGAAGTAGACTGGAGTAAAGTGGCCAACGTCCAAGGACAATTGGAAAAACTGATTGGAACCAACTACTTCCTCAACCAATCTGCAAGGGATGCATACAAAGCTTACTTGCGGGCTTATGAATCACACAGTTTGAAGAGTATCTTCGATGTAAATCAGTTAGATTTGAAGGAGGTGTGTAAAGCGTTTGGTTTCACGCATCCACCCCCTTGCGACCTCAGCGGACTAGGGAAGCGGAAAAGAGATCGTGACGATCCAAAATCGAAACGAGCGAACATGTTTAGAAAAAGGCACCGACCTGGTGCTAGTTAGATATGTAGGCTAGCTTCACGCATTTTATATGTAACGTAAACAGTTTGATTTATTTTAAAATAAATAAAATATTGCGATCATCACATCCACTTGAATGTGTAACAAAAATTACATTTTTTTTATAACAGTCTAGCCAGCTTTTGTGGCTGATTAGGGGCTAAATTAAAATTCCTCGTCTAGCTCGTATGCTGTTTCCGAGATCCAACTTTTAAAAGCTCCGACCTTAGTGAAAACAGAGTACTGATTGTGATCACACAACCTTGTAGAGTCGTCCTTATTCCCATGAGATACTATTCCTTGCATATAATATCGCTTTTGCGGAAATTCTTCCTCGAAGAAATGTCCTGAACCTGAATCACCGTTGCACACTGCCGTGCCTGCCCATTTAAATAAATGTTGTTAGCATGTGCATTGATGGTATCAGGCATTATAAACATATGCGGATACGTTCATAAGTTTTCCAGCGAGCTTACCGTTCGTGTATCCAGCACAGTATTGTGTGGGACTATGCTGAATTTTGGAAGAGTCATAGCACTCCTTGAATGAAACCACCGGTAGATTAGCTTCTTTAATAATCGAAGACGGTTTTCCAGTTTCGTCATACCCGAATCCAACAACCTGACCAAAAAGTAAACTTATAGTGAGTAACTAATCCTAAGTTTGAAATTCATCATTCGTAGTACAGAGAGAATTCGCTTGATGACGTACCGTCCCAGTACTGCCAGGGCTTAGGTGTTTTAATTCGGTATGTCCGCCTACTGAAGATGGAAAACATGCAGGACGCACATAATCCGATATTTCGATAGGCCGTGAGAGCTGAAGAATAGCAATGTCCGCTTCGAAATTCGTAGGGTTGAACAGGGAATGAGAAACTATTTTGGACACCTAAAAGATACAACAAAGTTTGTTTAGGTACCTTTACCGCCATGACCATGATTGATAGACATTGGATAGTACGGCTTACATCGAAGATTTGAATGTCAGGATCCAAAATATTTTTATGGTAAATGTTACTCGTTGCAGCGAAAACCACTTTGTACAAAGACGGGCTTTTGGCGACACCATGCCTATCGGTAACACAATGCGCCGCACTAATAATGATCCGCTTTGAAACAAGTGTTGACCCACAAATATAGGTCAAATTTCCTGGGCCCAGGTTATAAAATAGAAGTCCATGCCAGGGCCATTTTGTTCCATCAGTTTCTCGTCCATTTACGATATGACCTATTAGTTCTGCTTTAGGGACTCCGCAATCTACCACAAAAGGAAAGCTTCTTCATTACAAAATCCAAAGAGCAAAAATCGCACTTAGTTAAGGGATTTACCTAATCTGCACTCGAAATTTCGATTGCTCAAGCTCCATTCACCGTCGGATTGACAATGCTTTGTGACCGATTCTGTTGAAAGTAATGGTCTGTAATAACGACTGCACGTGAACTCAGCTTTAGACCCTGGGTACATGGGCTCCGTACAGGAGATACGTTGTGAGGATCCTGCTGACCAACAGGAAACTTGGGAACCCTTGAAAATTTCAAAGTTCATGTTTTTACATTAGTTTTCTTCCATACATGTTCAAAATTAAACACAAAATTTTATTCTCACATTTGAAACCTCCAGTGGAGGACACAGCATAGTTCCATTTTCATCTTTTGTCTTTGGAGGAATGGTTGCTTGTGTGGTTTTTTTCTCAGGTACTGGCGTAGTTATTGGGGTTGTAGTGATTGAGTTTACTGTAGACGTACTTATCAATGAAAAGTTTCTCCTTTCCGATACCAAATAATCTTCTTCAGTATGAACATGCTTGCATTGAAATGCCTTGAGTTCATCCGTCCACTCACCACTTTCTTGGCACAAAATAACACAATACGATGCCGGAGTGATGGCGTCATAATACTGACACGTAAAAACGGCTTGGGTTCCTGGTAAATGTGGACGCTGGCAAGGAATCTGAGACTTTAGTCCTGGCGTTTTGCAGGACACAGTAGCCCCTTTTGGCGCAGAGACCGCAGGACACAAACTGGTTTGCGAAGTCTCAGCAGTAGAAAATTTGTACGACGAGGTCAAAACCTTCAGAGATTCCGATGGTGTGCAGTGCTTGCACATTGGCTGGAGAAAGCAGTGAGAATTTTCACACATAGGCGAACAGCCGCATATTTTTTCGTCTTCATCGGAGCCGTCCAGACAATCGCGTTCGCCGTTGCAAAGACTTCCCAGCATTGGAATGGGCTGTCCATTGGAACAGATGAACGATGACTTGAATCTCAAATGTTGACTTAACCAATTCATGTTGTTCTTTGAAGAGACAAATGACACAAAGTAGACATTTTTTTCACATGACATTCCTAAACTCTCCGTTGTAATTCCCACAAGATGCCATCGACCGTGGTATAGAGTAACAATAGCAGCTCCATTATGAAAGCAGATATTTGTGATGGGGCGGTAGCCCTTTAGCTGATCAATTTTTGTATAATTTAACAGTTTCTGTAGATAAGTCAGGCTAACGTCTCCTCTAATACTGCCAGTTCCCCCAGAACCTACACTCGATCTGATATCGACCAAATCCTCTACACCCTTTGTTGATATCCCGCAAGGAGTGTCAGTTTTTACGAGGAGTTGTGAGGCTGACGCTTTTGCTAAATCCCACTGCAACTTTGAAACGCAAAATTCTGAGGACAGTAAACCAAAAGGTTCCTTATCAGCATGCAGAGCACTTTTAAAACTTCCAGACCCAGTACGAAATCCTGTAATTGCCAAGTGGTCGTTCACTATAGAATTATTGCTGCGGTCGAAAACTGGTTCGGGTAAAGCATCAACACAAATCGGACGAACAAAGGACGTAAATTGGATGGGATTTTTTAGATGAACGATAGCGTAATCATATTCTGAGTATTGGTCGTAAGACTTGTAGTGAGGCTGGATATTAGCTACTTTAAGAAATTGTGTATACTGGTCAGCAACAAAGGGTAACTTTGATTTTAAACCAGCCACTATCATAAAATGATGAGGTGAGTATGACTCCATTTTGATTCCTCCATAGCCATCGTTAGACCACATAAAGTTTCCTTCTGCAAAACATACAACATAGATATAATATAACGTGCGGCATTGACCCTTTTGACATTCACGTTGAGCGTAATTGCAATTTTCGAAAAATGGTCTTGTTCTTACTCAACAAAACTGTTGTTGGCCCTACGATGACGCCATGACCGTTACCCGCCGGTCTGAAATCGCATTGTGTCGACTGAAAGTATAAGGCCGCCGTCCAAGGAACTTGTGCCCTGGGGTCATGTTGTGCAACAAATTCGTCTATCGTACCACAGTCGGAAACTGTAAATGAATTTTGAACATGCAAAACTTACTTTAGTCGTACGAAATGCATAAGACTCCTTTCGCAATCGATTTTCGCTTTTCGTTCGTCTTACCGATTTGGCTAGCCACAAATGCGTCATCCAATGCTAACAAGGCTATAAAAGTAATCACTTTCAATGCTGTGCACACCACGGGTGATACAAAAAGCTTCTTTTCCGGTTCCATTTGATGTATTCATCAGGGTTTCCAAAATCCTTGACCGTTAATATACTGTACTTCAAGGAAACCTCAATGAACCTTGAACCTACGTTAGTACTATCGGGGTGAATTGCATTTCTCCGTTTATGACACTTACACACACTACTTGTCCATCTACCAGTTTGGACACACCGAACCAAATCCATCAAGCTTGACCATATATTTTTTCTGTAACTAAAACTGCATATTGTACTATTTCAATTCAGTTCGTGCCTAAACTTGGCCTGGGGGTTGCATTATGACTGGAATTGTAAAAAAACACTGAGCACTCGTTCATAATCACATCTTTTACATAATACACCAAAACATTTTTCCACCTCACGAGTCATAAACATGAGCTCACCAAGCAGTTCCAAACTTTGCACAAAACAATGGGCAGAACGAAACGCAAATACATACGAAAGGCTTGGTGTTTATAATGCACGAGATATTATTACAGTCCAGATTTTGTATGGCGATTATTATTATTTCCCATTTTTCGTTTTTTCGTTCCTCATGCATGCAACTTCTGGTTAATTACTGGAGGAATGTTAGAAATGTGGTTTGATTTATGGGAAAATTTTATGTTTTTTTGATGAATCTAATCAGGCACATTAATACAATGTAACGAATGCTGTACCTACATAATATTGTGTAATCGTCTTGCTATAGGACAAACTGACCACTACTGATCTGACGAAACGCAAAATCCAACTGATAAAAAATTTTCTTTCAAAATAAGACTATAAGCTTTGTTCAGGTGCACAGAAGGTGCCTAAATAGGTGTTATGCGTATTCGGTACCGTTTGATTATTTGGTTGTTTTGAGCTTAGGTTAGCCATTAGTATTTATCTGAGGTTTTGTATTAAATTGCAGAGTTTTTTTCGCCAAACCCGTTCATGTAACTTTCATCATGATCATCATACGCAAAATGACGCACAGGGATACAAATCTAAGGTCATTATAATGTTGAAACTTGAAATCTATGAAGTATCGAAAGGAACTCTAAACAAGTAGTTTTTTTTATCGTGGAATTGAATGACAAAATCAATCATTGCCTTTTACAGAAAATTCCGAAAAACATTTTTTCGAATGGTGAATGCTGAACAGAGAGGATAAGCGCGTGTGCAGGTACCACCGAGGTAGCTATACACGAAATAAGGTTTGCCAACAAATTGGCATACTGTGGAATGCTTCTTGGTCATGGTCGCCTTCTCTCACATTTTGTTGGACAAGGAGAGTCTGCAATCCAATTTTCTAAGGTTCGTAATTGTTGAATGCATATATCTCACAATGTCAGCCGACATGACTCATAAAAGAAATCCCCGCGATAAAATCAGCCATTACGACGATTTTCTGTGCAAACTTTGTCCAGTGCAAGCGCGGTATTAGTCAAAAGATTTTGGAAAGGAATACTGTACACAGCTTGAGGTGAAAAGGGCAACGCATCTCAGTGAAAATAGCTAAATGTTGTACTATTTCACTGAATGAACAATGTCCAATTCATGCATGCTTTTAAAAAACTGGATCAGTCAAGTTTACAATTACGTACACGTTTTTACGTAAGGAATAAGCAGAAGAATGTATCTTCATAAAAGAATTGATTAAATCGGACCAGTAATTACATATGACGTCATTTACGATGGTAGTTGTTTTCGCATCGACGCTTTGTTTGATGGTAGATTATACTTCATATTCGGACGTCCGTAGCCGTCTTGCGATCTGTAGATCTGTACTCATATCTCTTTAGTTCGAAACTGATGCATAAACTTCTGGTTGGGTGATTTTACGTGCATTAATAATTTTCTAGCCTCAATGAATGTCCATGTTTATGGACAGTCGTATAAAGCGAGGGCTTTTTTGATGCATTGTAGTAACATTTTGCTTTCTCGCTAGATCATTATTTCAGTTTACTCGCAATGATACATTTTAGCAATTGAACTTCTGTACTTTCATAGGCAGCCGTTTGCAATATCTAGTTTTGGTAGCCCCGCGAATTGTAGTAAAATAACATTCTGCAACATCATTATGAATTTCGCTGAAGTTGATGCTGCAAGATTATGGATCTAACATTTAATGCTACCCATAGCAGGTTCGGTTGGCGTGACTTTGACTCTGTATTGTATTTATATAGTATCCAATAATTCGGCAAACTACTTTAAGGAACAATGTTATTGTTTGCGATCATTGTTGGTGTAACCCTTTCGTTTTGCCTTTCTGTTAAACATCAAGTTGTAGTTCAGTACATCATCGTTCATAAGTATACTACTACCTATATCGGTTGACGTGTGTGTCGAAGCCGCATACCTAATTTTTTGGTTTGCTATGTGTCTCATTGCGAAAAATGAGCACGACACACGCGCTAACGAGTTTGCGAATGTGCATCATAATAAACCAACAAAAAACTTGAATCGGACCCTCTGATAGGGATTCATTACATATAAATATACATTCTACATTTTCAAAAGTTTACAAAACGACATATAGATTCACCTAATTAAATTTGAAGGTTCCGTATCCTATGTATTGTCGTTGTCGATTATAGAGTGACATTGGATCACGAAACGGGAAATTGCCACAAGCTACACATACATAGCATTGGTAGGGCAGAAAATTAAAAAAACAGTAGTAAAAGCATAACGCATGCATGGATAGAAAACGGAAACAAATAGAAATAATTTTCCCGTGTTTTTCCTTTTATTTTATGATCCAGCTGACATTAAAATAAGACCACGATAAGACCAATTTAATAACTCAACGAAGGCAAAAATGTCGTCATAAAAAAACTCAACTGGTCTTTTAGAATTTCTCAACAGCCTTCATTGGAGGAAATCCCCCTTGTAGCTGACTCCGATTTGTAGTGTATAATAAATTTATGCTCTTAGAGACCTCCAAT
Organism: Akabosia matsudoensis; assembly: GCA_019593645.1. Lineage (NCBI taxonomy): Eukaryota > Metazoa > Arthropoda > Collembola > Entomobryomorpha > Paronellidae > Akabosia > Akabosia matsudoensis. Next base: position 42,251 of record VICI01000135.1, read on the forward strand.
CTGAATTACAGACAACTTTCAGATCCTTGACAAGTATACCTAATTGAAAGTATGTATATGCTTGGCAAACACAAAAAGAGCTCATGTTTATTCTAACAGCTACGTGTCAAATAAAAATTACTACTCAGGAAATCACTTTTGAAGTCATAACCGGGAAATTAATAAAACATTTGTAACTTTGACATAGGCAGCTGTATAACGATTGCATTAAATGCTGATGAATGAAGAAAAGTCACTCATAAAAATGTGTCAGGCTCCGCAGGTACGTGCAGAAGGGTCCGATCTCAAGACGAGATCGAGTTTAGTTTAACCAAATAAATATTGTCATTTGGTTGCATATAACATACATTTTCCTTGGGCTATTTCACGGAAGTTTCCTTTTACATATTAGGATAAAGTCTATGTACACTTTGCCTTATACATTTTGTGTCGAACAGGGATACCACTTATCCTAAAGGATCCGAAATCAATAATATTATATATAATATTATTGATATATCGTGTACTGATATTGATGTTTCTACCACGTCTGAAGTTAACAATTTTAGGCATTTGGATGGTATCGCTTATCCATACGTACACATGGACGTAAGGAAAAACAAGATCATCACGGGGTATCATTAAAAAGTGCCACATGGTTTCATTGGTCATATGTTATCGCAATGTCTAATAAAAATGCTTGTTTTGACGAGGGTGAAGAGCCTTCCAAAATGCAATTTATGCGATAATGAAAACGCAATCAAGATGCATTGTCAATTTTTTAAAAATCAGTGGAAGCATGGTAGTAGCAATAGTAAACATTATACTTTCTCCTTTTCATACCAAAAATATTTTATTTGGTCCCCGATCTCTTTTCACAACGAAATCAAGTACAAACAAAGAATCGCATACATACCTGTATATGTCCCACTCAATCTAACCATGATAGACAATACACATACATATGCAAATTTGAAAAGATATTGTAAAGTTAGAAAGTAAATAGCTAATGTGACAGACAAGAGCAAGAAAGCCAAATCACAAAAGTGCCTCGTAAAATTAATATCAGCAGTAATATTGCCCTCTTGGCAGCATAGAGTACAACATAAAAGCAATCGCCTTTTTCAAGACAGAAATAACTTTTCGGTGTTTTCACATCAATAATACCCGTTGAAACTTATTCAGCTTTTTCGTTGTTTACAAGAAAACGAGAGACTATAATTTTAGAAGTTTTATACATTAATTACACTCTTTGGTGTAATATTAGACGAAATGGTATTTTAGATGAGTGCTATTGCCAGGAAGCCTGAGTGCAAAGAATATACAGGGCGACTTGATGGTATTAATATTGTGTAATTGTAAATGCAACGCACTCTGTTTACAATAATCTCTCGTGCTTATTCTTCACTGATTTCGTATTGATTAAATACAAAAAGGTCGCCATCAAAAAAGTCTATACGGCTACAGAGTAAAAATATTTTATTCTCATTGCTCTCATTTATTTCAAATCTCCCCAAAATTCCTATACTCTCATGGGATAATTTGCATAAAAGATACGTATCTGGTGTGAATAGTACAAAACAATTCGAAGCAAGCGCAAATCTATCAAAATAAACGTGTATAATACATTGTAATATCATCATCAAGTTACGCGTAAACTTTTTCTTACAAATAAGGTCGTGTCAAGAGATTCCGTGCGTACTGGTAATACAACTCTAGAGAATAGAACAGAATAGAACCACTCTTTTCCTTTTTCTTTAACATTAACTGTGCTTTTGTGTATAGATGAGAGTATGTTTGTGAATATGGTAGTGTGTTTGCTGTGGATTTTTATTGAATAGGATAGTATTTAAATCATAGTATACAGACTGCGTGTATAATTCGAAATAAAAATGTTTCCAGTGTTTTCATAACTTGTTTGGCATCTTTCCACACGCAATAAAAGAAAGAATGCCAGTCACCCATCCCTCATCACCTGCTCCACCTTTTTTCTTTACATTAAATAACAGCTAACAGAAAGATGATCCGACAAAATTATGAATTATCGTCTGTAACGCTCTTGTTGTTGTGGACATCGTGGTAGTCTGGAGGTGGCTGTTTGCAGTCCATACTTTTGAAGGAAAAGGAGAGTGTTGTTGTATTCAGGTTCATAGAGATCAGGAATAAAGCCTCCGGCAGCATCATTCCAAACCATTTTCACAGTTGCGGAACCGAATAGCCGGGTCTCATAGTCAACCTGAATATAAAAAGAACCAATTATTGATACACGTGCAATATTTATTGCTCTTTACCTACACATAATACCCGACTCACTTCGTCTTAAAAAATGCAGCAAACTATTATATTAAATGTTCATAGGAAAACACATGGGAACTGAAATATGATAAATTGTTTCATGCTGTCATGCAAAAATCCCTCGCTGGAATCGTAAGCGTATTGTTAACATGCTAAATATTGAGAAAGTTTAGCAGGTGCGCACGTATCGAATTTGAAGATTACTAGATGAAAGTTAGAAAGTTTTTCATATTACCAAGAGGCTTTTTAAATATAACTTACGAGTTGACGGAAGAACCCAACATTGGGACGAATCACATGGCGCCTCGTCTGAAATACATAAATACAACAGTTGATAATAGAAAAGTTCACATTAATGTTTATAACCGCTGTTTTTTAGAATTCATGCATTAGCATACAGTTCTCTTTCTCCTAACATTTTCACGGGGATCATAAAAACATCAAAATGAAAACATCGACAAACAAAACATTAGTGAAACAGTCATCGATGTAGCTATACATATATCATCAGTGGCCATTAATTTTGACCTTCCCAAACTTTTACACAATCACAATAGACCAAGTAAAGAAGAATCTATTGAACAACATTTATTTTTCTTTTTGACTCCATCTGTACATGGTACTGGCGCTTTTAATCGCTTTCGGGAGTGTTACATTTAACGGTAGGCTTTCACCCAACGCTGAGTCGATTTAGCCTTGTGACCTTATTGAAAATTTTCTCATACGACTAATTGACTATGAAAGCAAAGTAAATCATTTCTTCTGTATCTCTTCCCACACATGCTGTTTGATAAATGGCATGGAACAAAACAGCACGTTTTGAAAAGCATGCATTATGCTGACCATACAAATACCCCAAGACTGCCCAGATCCAAAATAAAAAACCTTGCCGATGAGCTGGATCGAAGGTTACTCTCTATTGTGTTCGTTCACACCTTACCCAACCTATACCATTCGTTCACAACCTAAAGGGCAATTTATTTTTAGTATGTTTTCGCACCTGAAAAAGTTGGGGCGACAAGTACTATCTATGAGTTAATACTTTTAGATGTTTTTTACAATGACAGCGCCAACTTTCACGGCTGCAAATTGACGGTTTATGACATCCCCCTTTTGTCTCAGTATCTCCTTCACTGTCGCGACTACACAACTGTGTGATGCTCCGCGTACACCATTTTCGCGTTCATCTATTATCTTATCTCAAAGTTCTGAACAGCTAATGTGACTCTTCCTTTGAAAAACAAATTGCCGCGATATACATAGTACATCATCACACCCATAATCAGCGAATTGAATTCCCTGTGTAACTCTAGCTAAAAATGTTCCAACTTAACCATTTCTAATAGGTCTTAACCATCTAACCCTGAACTTTCTTGGCAGAAAAAAGATTTTTTTCGCCAAGATAGCAAATCCATAGAAAAAACGCTATTCAAACCTTGCTCCAAAGAATAAGTCATTTACTTCTTGCCACTAATGATTCTTCTACTTACAAATGAGTGCATTTTAAAACTTTCTTTTCTCTTGCTCATTTTTTTTCCTGCTGTCGATCAGAGACGGTTACACAAGAGTCTACTTAAGCTAAATGGGCTTGAAGACTATATAAATCCCTGACTTTCAAATATCCTTGACAGTAACCTCTAAACATCAAAAGCCGTGACAGAAATAACAAACATCGGTGTTCAGTTCATTTTTATTTTCAGTTGGAGAACTGCACCTCAAATACTGGTGGTGGTTGAGGAGAAAATGAAGTTGTAGCAAAGTACGTTTCTTGTCTGCTTGCAATCAAATTTTACTTCTTTTCCTACATTCTTTTCCTGAGTGCGGAAGTAGTAAAAATAAGCAGATAGAATGGAATGCGTCTATCAGGTAATAAGTTTACACGGGAAATTTTCCAAAGCTTGATTGAAGATAACGCCTTGACGCCTTGGAATTCCATTGATGAATGCGTCCATTGAAAAATGCTTCTCTGACAAATACCATTTGATAGAATTCACACAAAAGGAACGGAGCAATAAACAATACTAATACAGACAGGCTATTTTTGGAGCAGGAAAAACCTGTAAAATTTGTATGGCTTCTATTGGTCAGCCCTAACTCAAATCGTTGTTTTACTTCACCTGAAGTCAAAACTTATAAGACTTAGATATAAACTTATAAGTAACCAAACATGTTTATTCGAGCAAAAAAATTTATTGGGTAGAAAATCATATTTGCTGGTCAAATAACAAATGAGATTTTGTTTTGTACGAAAACCAAGCTTTATTTTTAGAATTACTGCGTAAGCATTTTCAGAATCACAATGGAGTCGGTATTTCAAACGGTAGCGCAACATAACAATCGGCCGGGACAATTGCAATATGAGAAATACCAGCAGTGCGCCACATTCTATACTTATGGTGTGACGCTTTCTCCGGTAATGGGAAACAACTGCTTTCTTTCCCAAAGGTGCACACATAAAATTACTACTGAACTTTCCCTCGTACCACCTATTTGTCCCTTTCGCTTAGGTACACCTGTGCATATTCCCTAACAAAAAAGACACAAGAAAATGCTAAACCGACAGCCGAGTATGCTATTTAGATACATTACCTACTTCCAGTTAAGTTTTATACCAAATATTTGGATGTGTACTGCGTCTGCATTTATTCGTAACAATTTTCAAAGTAATTTTCGTTTGCAGGAAATTGAATTTTGTTAGGTAAATAATACTCAACACCAGCCGTCGAACCGTTGATTTCCTTTCTGTGTTTATAGTAAAAGTTAATGAAATTACAAGCAAAACAAATTAAATGAAATTATATAGGTTCATAGGGAACTTTCCTCCTTATTTCCCATTTGTTGTGGAACTAGTATTGAGCCTGCTGAAAAGATCCTTTTAGATTAGCACAAATAAATGTATTTGGTGAACTGTCCAAAGCTTTCATTCTTTCAACAAAGTTCTGAGTGAATGTAATATGGAAAGCATCACTTGCAGAAGCAAAAATTTCTTTTCACACACGGAAAAGTTTTTCTCTGTACGAAACAACTGTCATTTAAACCTGTGAAAATCTGTTACAATACTACAGCCTAGTCAGAACTACACGCCACGATGATTTGGATAAATCATTTTGGCGTTTCTACCTGTCCATTCCACGATTTATAAAATGTGTGGATACTTTCTTAGACGCTTCAATGCATTTATCAAGGAGGATCAAAAGTTTCTTGACTCTAGGTGCATTATAGGCATGAAAGGCTGAAGGCAAAGTTGGAAAAAGTATATACTGGCCTTATACTGCAAAAAGGTGAAATTGGATAAAGAAAAAACTATTTTTTTACAGCTGTGTCTACATACCAGAAAATACAGCTTTTTAAATATACACATTTGACATTAATGTCTTTGGAAAACATTAGATCCTATAAAAAATGCAATTCAGAAAACCCTGCTAAAAACATATTTTCTTGAAATGTTCATTTGCAAGAGCTCACGCTACTTGTTTTGTTTGCCTATAAAATTTGTACATGTGAGGGAAACATGGCTTTTGGAAGTCGAAACTGATATACCCTTTCGAAACCTTTTCCGAGAGACTTGTACGGGATTTTTGGCCACTACTACGTAGGAAATTAAATCTCAATCTAAAATGACAACAAGACAATTGTGAGAAAACAAGAACCAACTATTTTCTTATAATGGGCAAAAACTTCTTATCAAAACATGACCATATTGTTAAAGAGTCCAATTGCCGGAACAACTGGAATGTTGGGGTCGTTAACTCCATCGAGTTTTGTGTTCCGTTTTCTTAGCGTCGAATAAAAGTAGCTTGAATTTCCTCCTATAAATAAGCCTTCATGTTGTTTCTGTACACAATATTGTAGATTATGTTATTATTGTCGAAATAACGGCTAAAGTTCTATCTTGTATTTCTTCTAGTGTAATGTCTTTGCTAGAGTGTTTTCATCTTCTTTTTTTAATAGCTGCTATTATACTTTTACTTTTAAGTGTTATTCCTACTGCTAATCTGTCTACTTTTCCAACGACATTATTCACACGACATGTTCTTACGAGTCGTTAATTTTCAAGACTGGCTCAAGAAAAAGAAGGGTAAGACAGATAACGTTCCCCGCTGCATGGATATCTTATCATCTCTTTTTACAAATACTTACAAGCCTTTTCTTAAAGCCTAAGTTCTATTTGACATGACAGAACCGACTATTTGCGCCCTTGGCACATTAAAATTTTATTTGTTTGTGGTCTGGTTATATTATGGAATGTGGACGAATTTCACAGTGTTTCAAATGCTTCTACCTATCCCAATCCTTTGCATTTGGAACATAAAGCACATACGTACAAACACCTATAGTCAACGTGCCAAAAACTAGTCGATATCACCAAACTGCTATATATGTAGTTAACTCTAGCACACGCATACTTTCTAAAGGATTCATAATAATTACAAGCTATTTCACAATTTATCTCATGTTATTCATAGAAAAACAAGTGAACATCCAGCCAAGAATTTGGAACGTAACATCTTCGAAAATATTCACCGACTAAACCACACAGTCAACAGTGGAACCATCGAGCATTAGTTCAAGAACTTCTCTTTACACACTTTCTGCCCTGTCAACTCTCCTTAGGTCAATACGAGCGTGAGTAACATGATATTGGATAGAGTTGGATAGTTAAATGCTCTGTCATTCCTGTTGTTTTTTTTATCTGTAATTGATTAAAACATTTTTGTACCTACCTTAACATGTTGATACGCCTTACGAAGAGACATCCGCTTGTACTTCATGAGGTAGGCTATACATAAACTTGCAGATCGGGAGACACCGGCAACGCAATGTACGAGTACATTTCCTCCGTATCTCCGTACTTCCTCGATTTTATCGGCAGCCCTGTCAAAATACTGACCCAGGTTTGCAAATGGCGAGTCTTCGATGTTGATTTTCACCGATTCGATCTATCAATAAGAGAAAGAAAATATTTGCATGTAATACCGCTTTTCTTGATCAACAATCTTTGGCACATGTCCATTTTAAACACCACTAAGAGTTACCTCAAAAGGGCGTCAGTAACACTTTAACTGGTAAGAAAATTAGAATAATGTGTGAGTTTGATTTTGATTCTATTTTAGGCGTGTGTGATACTGAGCGAGTTGCCATAAAACGCACGAGCTATTTCCACACAATTTTTTAAATGGCTTTTCAAAGAGTTCAACAATCTTCATCCTTGTGCCATCCATTCGGGAAAAAACATCTTTGTTTTAACTACATTTTAATGAAGCAGTAGCAAAATGTTTCGTACAAAAACAACAACGGAAAACACATAAATTCGTTAAGTGAATTAAAAACACGTAAAAAGTCTCTTCTGGCATTACAATTGATGCGGTAGACATAAATGTAAATCTATTATTCATTCTCTTCCTGCTATCCTTCCCTCCGCGTACCCGAATGCTATTTTAATTTTTGGATTCTCAGAACTATTTAGGAGTTCATATGCCCACAGTCTATTTTGAAATGTAGAGCAATCTAGAAACTGATGGAAAGAATGAATGAAGGCTTAAAATGGCATTTGGTATGCGGTTGTACTTTGTACTTCAAATTCTGAATTGTCATCTGCCACCCAAGTGAGAAACCTCCAGAAACAATGTTTATGCAACGCAACTGCTGTACATCTCGAAAAAGGGAAAGCTGAAGACAGGGTTTCGTTGGAATGTGTTTTTTTTTCTATTTCGTAATAGTCGCTCTCCTACAATTCGTAATGTAAACTGAATGTTTCATTGAAAAAAAAAACTTGGCGGTGACGCTGTAAAGGCAATTCGGAACGTCATTTTGAATTTGGTCAAAACAAATTCATGCAATGTGATGCAACCTACAAAGCAATTACGCTGCTCCACGAACATTGTAATTCTGGGTGGCATTGGCATGATAAGAAAGAAAACAGATAAGATTACCTAGAATGTAGAAGAAAATAGAATCAAGCAGTGACGCACGCTCAGTTGCGATAATAATTAAATAGAGCAACATTTAATTGTGTCAATCACGAAAAATAAACGCATTCTTGCCAAATGCGTACTTCTTCAGTTTGACATATTCTAAATGTGATTATCCTTACATATAACATTACGTATATACGGTTCGTACAAATAAGGTACACCAAGAGCGAATACGAAACATTTTTTAATGATAATATCGCAATGCCAAATGTTTTCTCCTGTTCAGTAGGTCAAACCATTTTTGGTGAGAGATCTCGAAAACATATTTGCAAAATGACAACTCGATCATTCAACTTCTTCGAAGGAATTTCTGGGAGAAATTCCAACTTTATTCAGGAATAAGTTTCTAAAAAAATATCCATACTTTATGTATCGGTTAGCGTTCCATTGTAAAACATGCAATAATACTGAAATATCAAGTATGGAAACAACCTAGTAAATTCTCGTCTAAATGACAGAAAATACATAGCTGCATAAGTACGTCGTAAATTTTTACTGTATTCTGACCATTCACCGCAGCGTACAACAACTATAGCACCACCACCACCGCCCCAAGTATTTTACCCTTTGAGCATGGTATTTTCTTTCGAAGTATATTTTCCAAGCGATGAAAGTTGTTGTGAGTCGATTATATAAATCTCGAAAGAGTTATTTTCCTACGGAATCTGATTTTTTTGGAAGTTTGCCTGCGTACTATTTTATGTATACTGATGTAATTTTATAGGTTCGCATATTTGAGTGCATATGAAAGCTTCAATTGGATCTCCATCCATCCTCCCCCATTGCTGGTGATCTCTCTGGGCGCTATCATGATGAATGACTTGCTGTCTGCCTCCACCACTTAAATATCACTAGCACTATTTTTGAAACTCAATCTGACAAGAAAAACTATTTTGCTCAGATGGATGAAATCCTAGAAAATATTTCTTTTTATTTTACTGTCAACATATTTGTTTGCGTGTCCTGATTCTAAACTCATCAGCTACGTACTTTATAAGGGTATGTTGACTGTCAGGCAGAGAGTACGCCTCTTTACTAAAAAATGTCAGAATGGATTCAATTTTTCCAACGACATATTTTCGTATACTTTTTCAGTTAAACAAACACCGCGATAAGAAACCAAATATCAAGTTTTTTTAATAATTCGTTTTGTTCAAGAACACACCAGCCAAGACAAAACATTAAGCAGGTTGGCTATGAACGTTGGATGGACAAGGACAAGAAAAAACTATAAAAATCTAGTGACTTGTACATAATTTTCGTAATGCTTCGCTTCCTGCGATTTGCACTAAGATAGCGAAAATGACATCAAGTAGAGTGTTACTTCCGTGTGTGCCTATCTTTCTAGCATTTTTTGAGCATGATGATTTAAAGCCAGCAATAATAAGTAAGATCAAATACCTATTTTGATTTGTGAATATCTTAAAATATGTATATTTGTCAGGCTTCTGTTTCGTATTTTGGCAAGCCGATACCACCGTTTTTCTTTCTACAGGATGAGTCATTAGACAAGGAAACAAAATGAATTCAACTTTTTCCCCTCGCTTGACAATTGACAGGGATAAAAATTTTCGAATCTATTTATCTACGATTAGTGTCGAAAAGAATTAAAAACATTGGTAGGTGATGATAGTCTTTTCTAATATGGCTTTGATGGCAACAAGGACAATGAAGATTTTTTTCAACAGGAGGACTGGCAACTTGACTGGCGACAGTCGTGTTTTCTATTACTACGCGTCACCAATCAGAACATGTTCATCTCTTGAACCCAATAAATTGGCGAAGAATATGAACAGTGCTAAAAATCATAAAGTAAAATATAGATGCTCTTATTCCTTGACGGGTTTCATCTGAGAGTGTCAACTATTTTGGCTCCTCTTGGGGTGTCAACGATGAGGATATTTTTTATATGGCTACATTGGAATGTGTGTATGACGATGATGATGAGTATTTGAAAAACCACTGGTGCATGAGCTCCTGCACGCGTTATTTTTTTCGAAACATCCTTCTCCTCTAAATATTTTGCACACACGCGCTACTGGCGTCTTACCAAAATCTATGTACCCGGTTTAAACAGCATATGCTTACAGTTAAATATTTTCGATGATATGGCTAAACACTTTCGCAAAGAAACCTAATCATAAAAAGTGCAACTTTTCTGTGAGTCAGAAACGCGATAACAATTATTGTTCTTTACCCTATATCCATACGTTTCGATAAGATTCATCTTGTAAACATGTTGTTTACGCTTACCGTTACAGAAAGTTCGATGAAAAATATTTGTGTCAAAATGCCAACCACGTGGTTATAATGTTCCTCGTGCACTCACTCTACCGTTTTCGACATGGTAAACAACCTGCCCAAATGAACATTATTTGCAGTTTGTTGGCCGTGAACGGAGCTTATGTGGTGATGGGATTGGCGCAATGACTAATCCATGTTGAGACAGTTGTAGAGTGAGTACAAAAGCGAAATAGATAAGAGTAGGTCCACGAAAGATGAGACCGCCCATATTTTGGCATTCTATTATAAGCTTATATTTCGAGAACAACGTATTGTGGGGGAAATCTTGCCAATTATGAAAGTTTTGAAATTTTTCTTCTGTGGCTCATAGCACAAAAGTTTCGCAGGTTTAAAAGTTAATTGATTTAGCGACTAATAGCGACATAACTCAAAATACAAGCGCAATTAGCAAAAAGCAAAAACGGAATATTATTTCATAGTTTAACCTGGATGGATTTTAATATTTTGCAAGTTAAATTTGCCAATTTTAATTAATTTTTAATGTTAACTAGACAGTTAATTATGCAAAATGCGATAAGTTTACCAAGAATGAAAAGTATCCTATCGGATTCGCCGTGGCCGATTCCATAGTTTCCATTTGGAATTTTTCTTGGTAAACCTATCGCATTTGAGATAATTGCCGGCGAAGTTGAAGCAATTACAGCCCGGCTATAGCCGCGCCGATTAGCCGATTAGGTAAAAAAAGCGGATGTATAAAAGTAGCGGAGGTAAAATTTTAAAAAAAATCGTGGAATGATGCGAAACTCGGTATTTTTATGTTTTATCGAGAAACTTGGACAACAGGGGTGGAAAGCTGATAAGGGGGGACTGGGGGTCGAGAGTAATACAGGAATAGTTTTATTTAGCAAAATTTTTTAGCATACATACATGTATTCGATAACATCGGTTAAGCAGATATTAGCAGGGAATCTGATTATATTTATTTTTAAGGTTATCAACTAACATAAAGACGTATTCAACTTCGTAGTGTGTTTGAGAATCTATTAAAATGAAACCGAATTAGCATAAAGCGACTATATATATTGTAATAATATTGTAATTAAATTAAGTATATCTAATAACTAAGATAATAAACTAACACAATTCAAATGAAATTAAATAGATATTTAATTACTAAGTAACAAGTATTTAAGTGCCAAGTAGGACATTAATATCTATGCTTCCACGTTGCCTAATCTAATCCAATAAATTCATTTTTTTAACAACTAAACACCTGTATTTGAACGTTTTGCAATGCTGGCGAGGACAACATTAGCTACGTCAGTTGAAAAAGTATACTTATTAATTCTGCCCTGTGAATGAATAAGTGGCTCAGACACTTTGCAGATGACCTGGGACCAACTAACATACAATGGTTGCTTTTCAAAATAAGAAAATGTCGTCTTCGTTGCAGCTTTTCCTTTGAGAAATGTGACTAACAGTTCTTGATCGGATTCTTTAATTTCTTCAATTTTACCATAATACCAATCGTTTTGATAAAAAGCTGCCACCCAGTCGCCACATGTAACATCATCCCCGTGAAATTCCACTGTTTCATCGGTGACTTCTATGATGCTACACGGCTCCTCGTCTGAACTTAACTCAAACAAATGCAACGACTTACCATCATCGCCTTTCTTTACACAATGTGCAGAACGAATACCTGTGATTTTCCCAATCCTCTTATATCTGCCTTCTAATTGGAAGTCTTCCGCAATCTTATCAATCTCCTCAGAAGCTAGGAAAAACATCTTGGTGACTTGAAAGTTACTTTCTAAGAATTTGTGAAGCTCCTCTGCAGTGTTTATAATTTTGCCCCCGAACGATGCTCTTCGAGCTATTGCTTTAGCAGCACCTCCGATGCCATCACATGGACCCTTACCATGACAGGACGCATAAAAGTTATGAACAATATCAATGCCGAGATCACTTTGGCTATACAAAACATTGGCGAAGGTCTTTCTGTTCTTGTAATGTGATGCTGCACCGTCAGTAAATATCTGTATCTTCTTAATATGGGGAAAACTTGCATTAATCCACTTGATGACGATATTCTTGAAAGCAAAGAAGGTATTTGCAGTGTGATGTACTGTATCACTAACGACAACAAATGTGAAAGTTTGAAGTGCACCATCAACTTTGAGATAAGCCACGAAGGGGTGAACAGTGATTTGTGTCTTTTTAAAATGGAGGTTTTGGCTTTCCTTTGGGTAGGTAACAGAGTAGTTTTCAGAGAAATCTCCTTGAAGTAGAGCTGTGTCGTTATCCAGCGTGTCTTTGGTTGACTTGTAGTGTTTCGCTTGAGCTTTAGTGACAAGATGGTGCTTTAGGGAGATGTTCGATTGTTGGTAAGCATGCTCAATGAAAGCGTCAAAGTTCAAGTGACTGAGAACCTGGAGACATTTTGAGAATGAATAACTGAATGAATCCGTATTATCTAGCTAATATTAACAAGAAACAACGAAACTTACTTGTGTCGTCCTATCAGTTGCGCACCATTGCTGGAAAGTAACGCCATTGGTTTGGAAGTTAGTGTTCGCAAGGCAGTAGTTGTTAAATGCCGTCTTGAAGGCTGATTCGTTTGACTTGCACGTGTTACACCTTCTGTACATACAGTCTTTATTTCCTGGGTCACATACAAGTAGCTTCAGATAGTCGGAGTATTTGCGGATGCCCACCGCCCTATACATCATTTCTAAGTTATCGTGATACGTGCATACACACACTTCTTTCTTCATGTCTCCAAGAAGACCACAGAAATCAGGACGAAGGCTTTGGAATGATGCGCGTCCGATTTTCAGATCGGGGTACTGTTTTACGAATGCAGAATGAAGCTCCTTGGTAGTCATAAGTAAATGCCGGTATGAAACCTCTTCAACATTTCCATCAGGATCCACCACACGAACAACATCTTTAATGTTTGGTGAAATTCTGCAGTTTTCTTCACTCATGTAAAATGATCTGACTGCTTTCAGTACCTCGTTTGAGAGACATTTGCCTTTCTTAGCCGGTGGCTCTCCAAACAAGCCTTGTTCCTTGAAGAGTAGGGACGCCTTAAGAGTTGTACGCTTCGAAACATTGAATCGCTCCATCATTTCGGTTTGTGGTAGGATCCCAGAAAACAATGTCATCAAAGAGGCTGCCTCTTGGTTCGTAGCAGTGTCCATCTTAGCGTTTACTCTTTCTACGAGCTGATCGAACCTGGTATCTTCATTCTTCTGGTCGATGTCGAACCAGCTACACAGTTCCTCTGTCAGATCATGTATCATTTCCTGGAACAGTACCTTTTGGCCATGTCTGTTTCTACGTCCGATTGTCCGTTCGTCTAGGCCAGCCAGTTTAAGAATTGCGTTTAACTTGTCGAATTTCGTTTGCACGCTTGGTTCTAAGTCGATGTAATCATTTTCGTTTACTTTCCCTGTGGAAGCATTCAATGGAATGTAACACTGCCGGCAGTAAGAGCCCCCTAAGTAAAACTTGCTACCGAACTCCTCGTTACTTCTTTGATAGCCCCCATCCAAGTAGTTCCGCGCCTTCAATCGCCTATCAGCTTTTGTCTTACATCCAGAAGTCTTGGGATCACTACAAAGACGAGTTGGATTTTTTCCGCACTCCAAAGAATGGCGATTACAAATCAATGTAGATTCTGAGTAAACCCCTTCGGAGATTCCCAAAAGATTAAAGCTTCGCTTGCGATCTTTAAGCGCCTTAATGGTAGTTACTTCGCCACCGCAGTTGGTTAAGCCAAAGAACAAGGAGAACTCACAAGAATTACCTAGCAAAAGCAAAAGCAAAAGCGATAAGCAAATATTAGAAAAGGAAGGCTGCTATGAAATATTAGGTTAGTTTCAAGAGCATAAGAAGCATTTTTGTAATAAGTGGCAAACATTGGGTCCCATTATATGAATTCCTAAACTTTCCGAGTGTGCATCGGGTTAGGACTAACCCTACGTACACAAAAGCCCTTGTCAACCACCTAATAATACATTCTCTCCGTAAAGGATTAACCGAAGAGCGTATTCGCTACGGGAGATATTGTACGTCGTACAGTCCAAAATATTGTATTTAGCTAAATTCGCATGGAAGCACATGAGAACTACATTGTTTACATTATGGTACGAGAAAAGTAAAGTTAGTATAGCAATAGATCTGTTACCTAAATGTAAAACCTTGTTTTTTCACAATTCAGTGCAATACCAATCATGTAAGATTGGGAGGTATTTTATACAAGAATTTAAGATTCTGGGGGCTGTTCCAGAATCTATTTAAGACTTACTTAAGTTGGTCTTAAGCTTAAGTGGTTCCA
>VICI01000136.1:0-56838 GCA_019593645.1 Akabosia matsudoensis
TAATATTCCTCCCGTTTATTTCTCTTGCCAGACTTATGGTAGTTGTAACTTCCCCTTTGGCTTGGTTGCTTGCACAAGTTTCTCTCTCACTCCAGGTCTATTTATAATGTAAAAGGAAGAAAGAGAGAGAGAGAGAGAGAGAGAGAGAGAGAGAGCGAGCGAGAGAAGGGGGAACTCTGAACATTTTCAACTGGAACAGATATCTGCTGGAGAAGGTGGAATATGAAGAAAAAAAACTTTCTATGTGGTATAACGCACTCCATGTTTTGAGTCGCAGGCAGCAGCAGTAAGATCGATAATTTTTGTATCGTACGAAAAAAAGGAGCTGAAGCTTTCCAGCCATTTCCATTCTCCAGCATAGGATAAATAAAAATACTCACGTCTACTTTCTCTTCCTATCCGAGCTTTGTGTTATGTACATTTGGAAAGGGGAGGAAAAAAAGAGCTCAAGGAAAATGGAATTGTAATGGCATAAAAAGCAACCTTTTTCTATCGTTGTCAGTCAGTCATCCGTCTCTATACTTATTTCCACGTTACTAAATTGATATAACCGTTTTCTCTTCGTTTATATTCCTTTAATATTTTCTAGTTCCTCAATATACTCTCAACTTTTTACCACTGCTCCTCCTGACGCCGGCTCAAGTTTCCCTTTTTACACTTGCCTGTTCCCTGTCAGATATATGTTTGTATTTTATTTTTCAAAATATAAAATATTTCATAGCTTTTTTCCTGCACGGTAAAAAAACGGGGATATGCTCACAATGGGATTTCTCTCTGTCACATGAAGAAAAGAAGAAAAAAAAAAGTTTTTGTATGAAAAAACCATTAGGAAAGACACATTAAGCTTATACATGTTTCAAAACTTTCCTTAAAATGCCAGACGGTTTTTTGTTTTTTTCCTGTGGTCTGTTGACAAGATGGAAGTGTGGTTCTATACTAAAACAGCTCAGAAATGAACCTTAAAATAAAAACGATATTCAAATATATGTTTTGACAAATAAACAATTTTTTTTCACTATCCACACGTAGGAAAAAACTGCAAACCATGTGCATTTTGAATGTTTATTATTTATTCTGGATTTGTTACCAGTTCGTTGCGTGTTTTCAAAAGGACTTTTTCTTTTTATACGGATATCCCAGTTTGTTTTTTATGTTTTTATTTTCTTCGCCCTTTTTTTTCATTCAAAAAAAGTGGCAAGGTTCTTTTTTTTTTTACTATTATGAGACTACTCTTTGCATTCCCCACGTTTCATTCATTTTTATTCTCGCCTGTCGATTTTTTAAAAGAAAATGGTAATGATCACATGGCAGCTCTCTTGTCATGGTTGAAAAGTGAGACTATAACACACCTCCTCCGGCAATGTTTTCAAGAATATCTTTATACAATGAGAGTATAAAAAGTAGAAATGTAACATGATGATAAAATATGTGTTTATTCATTACATAATAAGGGGTCATACACTCATACACAAAACTATGCATTACTACTTGACTTTTTGAACAAATATTAGCTTGGCACACAGCCAAAAAAAGAAAAAAAGTAGAAGACATGTCAGTGGCAAGATAAAAGAATAAGATTCTTCAAAAGAAGCTAATTAACCGATGCATTTCGCATGTTAGAGAAAAAAAACTGGGTTATTATCATAAAAACAACTTCCGTGTGGAGGAGTGATGAACTACGTTATCTGGGCCAATGTCAGGGTCCTTCTTTTACATCTATCGTTTTTAAACCGGCCAACTGTCAAGACATGTAAGAAACACGGGAAGTAAAAAAAACCGCGCCGAGTGGTTTTAAAAAAAAAAGGATCTCGTTGGAGAAATAAAAGCTGCTGGAAAACGGTAGCTTTGAGCAAATAGAAAACTACTTGCTGGAAGTCTCAGATGTTTTGGAAGCTTGAAAGATGATTCCAGGAAAAGAGATGAAGTGTATAAGACAGAATGGAATTACATGTAGAAAAAAAGAAAGTTTTTAATGCTAGGAGTAAACATTCCATGGACATGTGAGCCGAGTTTGGAACAAAAAAATACTGGGAAGATGGAGTACATCACGGAGTGCTCTTGAAACTTTGTAATGATGCATAAATGTTTGTGGAGTATATTTTTTAAACCGTGCCAGACAACAAAAGATTGAATCTTTGGATGTTGGCGTGTTTGGAGTAGTGGTGTTGAGGAGGGAAGCGAAATTCATTCATTCGGTGTTGGCATTAAAGAAAAGAAAAAAAAGCGTGGAAAACTGCTTTACACGTGTGGATAAAGAGCATAATAGGTAGTGTCTCAAGAGAGTAGAGAAAGTTTGGGAAAAAAGTTGGATTTGGTTCATGAAGATTTTTTTACACTTCAACAGTGGAATATGAATAAGATATGTGTTTTGATAATGATTTAGGGATGAGGTGATGACAGAGTGTAAAAAGTTGTTTTGAGTGAAACGTTGTGAATTGGAGGTGATGGATGAGGCTATGAAAGTAGTAATAAGAGGTTTTATGATGCGTGTTTGTAGAATGCTCCACCATCTGGAGGTAGAAGTAGTGGTGCTCCGCCGGGTCCTCCTCCCCAGCATCCTGGTCAATACTACCAACCACCAGGAATGCATCACGCGCCGCCACCACATCAACAAGGCGGTTTCCCTCCACCACCACCACAGTCACCTCATTATCCACCTCCTCATGCTGCTGCTCAAAGATTTCCTGGACCTGGGATGAGACCTGGAGAAAATCAGCCGCCTTCACATTATCCTCCAGGACCTGCTCCTGTATGTCATACGAGTTTTGTTGCAGTGGTTAAAGTTGAATTCTAACTTGGATGATTGATTTTGATCAACGTGTTTGGTTTGATTTTTGTTCAGGGAATGCCTCCAGAGTCAAGTGGCCTTCCACCTCCAGGACCACCAAGTAGTTCAGAAGGAGGACATCCACCAAAGTCAACGCCACCGCCTCCACAATCTCCTTCCCTAGCTCAGCAACAAATGAATCATGCACAAAATAACCCTCCATCTCCTCAACAATCCCCGAGGTCGACGCCTGTCCAATCCCAGCAGCACCCGCCTACGAGTAGTGCTTCTGGGATACCACCGTCAAGTTCTCCTTCGCATAGGCCAGGCGCATCCCCTAGTAATAGTTATCCTCCGCCTCCAGATGTGAGTTGAATTCAAGGAATTCCACTACAAATTAAAACTCCACTATTTTTGTTAACAGTCATAACTGAACTGTGAACATTGTTTCTTTGAACTCCATCAGGACTGTAATAGTAATGATGGACCAGGAGCAGGTGTACGACCCTCACCGTCACCCACTGGATCCGCTAGTTCTAGACCTATGTCACCGGCTGTTGGTAAGTACATGCGGTAATGATGGCTTATAATTCAAGCCCAGAAGTTGAGCACTGTTAAATGAAATTTCATGAAAAATTCGTAGGGAGTCAAAACATTCCAGTGCCACCAAGGCCGTCTAGTAGTCAATCTGATGGACCCCCAAGGATGAGTCAGTCACCAATGCCAGGTAATTCAAGACATTAGCTAAGCTTATTATTGTTATTATATAAAGTGGAATCGAAATCTTAACTTGCGTCATTTTTGCAGGTACCTACCCAGGACAGCCATCAATGGCTCCTCCTCCTCATCATGGTTATCCCCCTGGTGGGAAAATGAACCATCCTAATCAAGGAATGATACCTCCTGGGCAACCACACCCACAATCCCCTCAACATTACCAACAGGGACAACAACATTGGCAACATCCGCCCGGTCAACAAGGATATGGCCCTAGACCGCCTCATCACGGCGGGATGATGAGTCCGTATCCTCCACCTCCTTCACAACAACCAATGCCACCAAATAACTATCCTCCACCGAGGCATCCTAATCATGTTGGCGGCCCACCTCCTCCTCCTCAAGGTCAATATAATCATCCATATCCCCCACCAAATTATGGACCTCAGCCACCGTCACAACAAGCTCCTCAACCTTGGGCCAGTCCAAATCCACCTGGTCCTGGTGGTCCACCTAATCAAAGATCTCATCAATCTCATCCAGCATACATGAAGCATCATCTACAACCCAAAATTGGATTCTCACCGCCCCCACACGGTCAAGGCTATCCTGGAGGACCTATGGGACCACCGCAATCCTCCAATATGTCATCAACGTCACCTTCACAAACTCCTCCCCCTGGTTCACACCCTCAACAACATTTACCGCCGCCGGGACCTCCTGATGGCGATAATTCTAATTCAGGTGGAAATCCCCCCAACATTTCCACAGTTGGACCTGACGGTACCAACGTTGACGATGTATCTCAGCATTCAACTCTTTCCAATACTTCAGGAAGTAAGCCGAGAAATCTATTTCTCAGTTTTTTCCTTCACATTACTTTCAAATCAACTTATGAATTTCCCTCTTTTAGCGTCAGGAGGAGATGACGGTCCGCAAATGCCAAAGCTTGTAAAGGAAGGTCACCAAAGCTATAAAAGTCATCCAGCTACGCCTCAAGGCAATGCTGTACCCTCACCTGGTGGTGCAAGTATGCGATCTGACCATGATGACTACGGTGAAATGAACAGTCCAGGCTGGCCTAGGACACCAGCCAGTCCCGTAAGACTCCGATAAAGAACTATGTCATAATTTTTTTTCTTCTAAATGTCTCTTCGTACACCACCACGTTTTTAAAGAAAGTTATCCTGTTCACTTCTATCTTTCACGGACGAAAAAAAATCTTCCCTTATGTTTGCTACTAAATGTGCAGTCTTCCTGTGTCTTGTCAATTTTTCTCTGTGCGGCAATTTCTATGAAGTATCTTATCCCTTCTCAACGTTCTCTCTGATCCAAATGACCATGTTATATTTCTTTTATTATGATCTACTTTTTCATTCATATTAATGTGTTTACTATATGTCTCTCTCAATATCTTTGTTTGTTTGCCTCGATATGACATTTCCTTCACTATCAATTTTGTACAAGACAAAGACGTGAACTTCGCGAAGAGAAAAAACCGGACAGATCAGGATACTTGATCAATATTAAATGTGACGTTGTGACATGCACTTAATTTTGCACTTTTTATGTGTGTTTGTGTGTAAAGGGTTTGAATAGTCACCCACAACCGCCAAGCGAACCGTTTAAACCGAAGGCGAAGGTAAAAAAAGTTAGTGGGCCATTTTTTTATTTCTTTCATTTACATAAATATAAGAACTAAATATTATTACTTTTTTGTATCATGCATTTTTGTAGCAATTTGATCGATACGTGATATTCAGCGAAAAATGATAAATACCAATATTCATTTACTATGTAGCTATATGTAACCTGTAATTCTTGCTTCAGCTTGTACGAATAGTAGGTCAAATTTCAAGCAATAGAAAAAGACGAGTAAACTAATATGAGGAATGTTTGAAATTTTAGAAACCTGATAGCTTGCAAAAGATGTATGACATGGATGACAACCCAGATAGGAGGGGCTTTCTCGATAAACTTATGCAGTTCATGGATGAGCAAAACACTCCCATAACAGCCTGTCCGACGATATCGAAAAATCCTCTAGATTTGTTTCGATTGTACTTTTTATGTAAGGATCGAGGAGGTTTTGTAGAGGTATGAGATTATTTATCAAAATCAATTTTTTAAACTGGAAACTTCAACTAAGTTCCTCTATTTTTATACTTGTAGGTTACAAAGAACAAAACGTGGAAGGACATCGCGGGTAGTTTAGGAATTGGGGCATCATCAAGTGCAGCATACACGTTACGAAAGCACTACACAAAACACTTGCTTCCATTTGAGTGCAAATTTGACAGAGGAGGAATTGACCCTGGACCACTTATAAACCAAGTGGAGTCCACTTCTAAAAAGAAGGGACCCAAAGTAGCTCCCGTGCCATCGCCAGGTTCTTCCAATTCCCAGGATTCATTCCAAGGAGCTAACAACAATAGTACTAGTTCTATGGATGGATTCAATAGTCCAAGTGGAGGACCACCCACACCATATGGAGTGCATCCTCCGTCAGAATACAATCAGTCGAATAACAGTTCAGGGGCTCCAGGAAACTCAGGTCCTGGAGGCAATAGCAGCGCAAGCAGCAATTCAACTCCCCCATTGCGTCCACCTGCACAATCACCTGTGGTACCTCCCCCACATTCTGGTCCAACTCCACCTCAACCTCCTCACTCTGGTAAGTACAGTTCCATGCAATCGCAATTCTTTAGCTAAAAACTAAACAGCAGTGTAGCGCGTAATATTTTGGATCTACAACTCGATTTACATCTCGTAAACTTGGAGAAAGAAAAACAGGCTCAAGAATTCTCTCTTGCTTTCTATTTTTCCTCTTTTAGCTATAGTACTATTTTCCAAAAATAACCTATGAGCAGGATCCTAGTATTTTCTAAGCTATCTACCAGTCCTAATTTAGAAGAAAATCAAAATCTTTACTATCTTGATGTGAAAGCCAACAGCTAAACTATGCATTCTTTACGCTCAGTCCGCCAATAACAATTATTATACCGTAGTAGCCATTGTCATCTTTTCCAAAAGCCTGTGCTGTTGTCTCATAGAATAATGTACCCCAACTAACAACATGGCGCAGCCAGTAATATTAATAGGCTATAGGCTTAAAGAACCTTCTGCGACTCATGCTTGCATTTAATCTTAAACTAGTTTAAATGCTATCTATCTACTTTAAATGCACCATTAAGCTATAACGGGAATAGATTTCTAATGATTACTTAACACCTGATTGGATGAATGAATGATGAGGATGATGCTTGTTGCGTTCCAGTATTTAAAACCAAGTATTATATCGAAAAGAGGAGATGTATGACAGAAATGATTATCATCACTAATTACAGTACTACTTTAGCGGTTGTGAATGTGAAACGAACACAAGTTTCTAAGTTGCTAGAAAAACCGAAGAGTAATTTTGTAGCTTTTTTTACTTACAAAGGCATTTTCTCAGAGAGAGAGAAAAGGAAAAAAATAACAACCAGTCAATTTCCCATGTTTATAAATGATTTTCTTAACAAGAAATAGTTCTATGTTGTATAAAAACATTTGTAATAATGATTGGAATAGGTGAAAAGTCACATATCAGTGCATCAAATCCCTTTGATGACATGCAACATTCATCACCTCTACCTCCTCATCATCAACAGCATCCTCATCAATTTCATGCTCTTCATCAGTATAACCAGCATCAACAACTACCACCACCTCCACATCAAAATAGGCCCAATTATCAGTATGCGCAGTATTCAACCAGTACTACCAATACTACTTCTACTACTCCACCTGGTACGTCCTACAAACAAACAAAAAATCACCCGACCAAATCATTTTTTACCGATACCAGTTCAGATCCCTGTTTTCTATTCCAAATTTGTAAAACTAAGAGAAAATGTACTCCCTCAATTAGTTTTTGTGTGATAACCATTTTAACGTGGTAGATGTGTATCTGCATCCACAGTAGTTTGTACTGATCACAGAGTTCTATAGATGGTCAGTATATGACAAGCACTGTTTTCACATTATGGTAACTGTATTTTAAATGCGTCTTCAACATATCTATTTTCCATTATATGTTAATATTTTATCTTCACCTTGCACTTGTACGCTCTTGCAACAAAAAGTACTGCAATTATAGTAACTGTATTTTAAATGCGTCTTCAACATATCTATTTTCCATTATATGTTAATATTTTATCTTCACCTTGCACTTGTACGCTCTTGCAACAAAAAGTACTGCTAAAACAAACGAATATGTCGCTGAATGTGCTGAGTATATAAGTAGAGCTCTATAAACTGCTGGCTATGAATGTTTTCTTGTAAGGCGTATTATTTCCAAAATCATGCTTTATGTGTTTCTTGGTTTCTTGGTCTTTCTTCAAGTGTGCAAGTTGATATGTGGGAAGAGTCCCATATAAGTGTCATTCTACTTTACGTGTGCCGCCAACTTGTTCTTATAATCAAATACTTTTTATGTGTACACTTTTTTGTGTGTGGCTGGAATATTTCTCCAGTGATTTTAAGAAGCTCGTAAAGATTAGAAAGTCATTAAAATGTTGACTTACCGGTATATTGCAGGTTACCAAGGTCCGCCTGGAAGTTATCCTCCGTATTCATCTCCAACTGGAGAACAGTACCCCGGTCGTCCATCTCATGAGCCGTACAATCAGCAAGGCTATGGGGGTCCAGGATACCCGCCACCTGGTCCTGGAAGACCAATGTACCCTCCTTATCCAGATTCGAGTTCGGCAGGTGGTACACCACCGTCACAGTCAGGGTACCCTCCCCAAGGGTCAAGTCCACATCCAAATCAAGGAGCTCCAAGTCAACAGCCACAACCTCCAACATCGGGTGCTGGACCAGCTGGTCCTAATTCTGGGTCTGACGATAGGTATAATATGGGACCCCCTCCTCCAAGTACTGGCGCAGCTGGAAATGCGCCCCCAGGTGCACCAGTAAACTATCCATCCCACCCAGGAAGAATGCCTGGATATCCACCAACAACGGGAGCGCCAGGACATCCTCCTCCAAATGGTTATCCTAACCAGGACTACTATCATCCCCAGCCTCCCCCAAATGAACAGGTATTTATAGAGAAACTTGGTTTAACATGATTGTTTTAGTGCAATCATCAAAATTCTCTAAAACATTTTTAGGGTTACACTGGAATGCCTGGCCAATCGTCACCGCATCCACCAGGTCCAGGTAAACATGGACCTCCACCACCTCAGCCGAACCAAAGGAGACATGACTTTCCTCCTGGTAAAGATCCAAATAATATGCCTCCTGGAGCAACACCACCATCTCATGCATACCCTGGCTACCCACCCCAGGGTCAGCCAAGAATGCCCTCATATGGTAAGTAACACATAATCTCCGTTTACGTACATTGCACTTCATTCCAAATCACAGCACACGCTCCCGGAGGAAAATACAAACACACCATTATTCAAGCAGTATAGTTGTAAACTTCCCTGTAATGTACACCCTCGAGAATATATCCTATATATTGTAATGTGTAGATGGTCAGGGTTCCAAGGGTGGTTATATATTCCATCCTCCACCTCCTCCTCACGGAGGTAGTAGAGAGAGTGCAGCAGGCTCTGGTGGGCGAGATCATGGGAGTGGGACACCCATCCGATCAAGCCCGTCTCCATCGCCTGCTGCTTCAGCTCCTCCTCCTCCTAATGCCTCACACCACCATCACCACCCTCATCACAATGCTGCTACTGCTGCCACGAGCCAATCTGCTAGTACCTCTTCTTTGCCACCACCACCCGCACCCACTCCTCATAGTAATAATGCAATTAATAAACCGCCATGGATTCCTCCCGAAGGTATAGCATCCGGAAAAGCTGACAAGATCCCACGTAGTGAGTAGATAGATACACACATCACCTTGTAGTTTTGATTGCCACGTAGTCTTTTTTTAATGCATGATCGCTTGTAAAAGTTTTCATATACGATATAGTTATCTACTTTAGTTAATGGCTCATTACGGTTGTGCAATTCCCAGAAAAGAATGGGAAATATCGAATTACAAACAATTTGTTTCTCATTCGGCATTAAAAATGTTATTTGCGCAACCACTTTTCAGAGAATTTTTTAAAGGAAGACAATCGAATTGACAGGTGTTCTTTTTATGGCTTCATTGAAAACCAGTAGCGTTTGGTAATGGCTTATTAGTTATTTTTATTCTATATAAAGTATCTATTGCGCGTTTTCTTTGCTAATTATTGGGAGTTGCATCATTAGTCTATGACTTAAGTTGCAACGAAGTAGCGAAAAACGTCTGCAGTATTCCTGTGATTACAATTACCCGTAGTCAGCTTCTGTACTTTTGAACTTTATTTCAAATCTCTTTCTTGAAAAAGTTTTCCTAAATGGCTGAAGTTCAACAAGATCAGTGTAACATTTTTGAAAATTTGATAATGGAGCATGGCCGATCTTTTGAAAGCATTGATTCCTTAGGTATGAGGCTTGTAGGTCGTCGCACTGAATGTACTGTAGATTAGATTTTCGCGTTACTTAGACCTACAATTTTATTATTATTTTTTACTAAACGCGTATTTGCATTTGTCACATATCTAATGTTCATTTTTGCGTTATATTTTAGGTTGGCCAGCAGGTCAATATCCACCTCATCAAAGGCCATACCAAACAGGTCCTCCGAATGCAGGAACTCCTCCCCCCTCACAAGTGTCCAGTCAAACGCCACAAACGCCACCGTCAGGGACACCACCTCAGCCAGGTGCACCTCCGAACTGGGCCTCTCCTGGCACTCCTCCAAACGTGAATGCTCGTGGACCTGCCGGATCCGGTGGTCCGGTGCCTACATCCAATGCGGCGTCAGGGCAATGGCCACATCCACCTCCACCTGATCACTCAGGGAGGTATGGTCCCGGTGGACCTCCTCAAACACCACCCCAGTCAGCTTCACCCGGTGGTCCTGTTCCCTCTCAGCAACCCCCATGGACACCTCCTGGTGGACGTAGTGGGCCAATGAGGCCCCCGTTCCCGGTGCCAGGAAAACCAAGCGATATGTACAAACCAGGGTACGGACCTGGGGCAGCTTCATCGCCTGGGATGGGAGTTGCCGGTGGTCCGCCTCCTGTTGTACCTGGTGTCAAAGGTCCTCAAGGAATGCCACCGCCTCCGCCAGTCGGCGCTGTACCTGTCGGAGCTCCTGTTCCTTCATCAACATTCCCTCCTCCGCCTGGAGCATCAACAGCACCAGGCATTCCAATGGCACCAGTCGCTCCAGCAGTTCCTGTGAAAAAGGAGATTGTGTTTCCACCAGATAGTGTTGAAGCGGTGACGCCTGTGTTGCCACGACGGAAGAAGTTGCACAAAAGTGACGTGGCTCCTGTCGAAGCCTGGAGAATAATGATGTGTCTTAAATCCGGCTTACTCGCTGAAACAACATGGGCACTCGATGTGCTTAATGTCCTTCTTTATGACGATCATTCCATTTCATATTTCTCTTTGAGTTACCTTCCTGGTTTGTTGGAAACCCTTTTGGAACAACTTCAGCGAGCACTTCTTCTCGTATTTGGCAACTCGATCGGCATTGAGGTGACTGGTGACAAGCAATGCGAGGAAATTCCATCGATCCAAGTAAGAATAATACATTGGAAATATATAATCAAACACATATCAATAAATATCAAATAAAAAACTCAAATGCATCCTTTCTTTTAGCAGGGCAAAAAGGAGAGCTGGTTCGAGACGGACGAGAAAAGTGAGGAAGATGAGCCTGATATTGGCACTCCGAGAAGAAAATTTCCGCGCAATGGTCATCGCACGATAGTATTACAAGGAGCTACTAATTACACAATGGTCAGCCGAGTTGGTCGAAAGACTGTTGGCATTGTTGGAAGGGACGACGAGCCTTTTGTGATGCCAGGTCCTCGAGACTGGGATGTTGAAGAGAAGAACCGTGAATCCAGTGACACTGATCTCGGCGAACAATGCGGAGGGAGCCTGATGGAACTCACAAAGCATGTAGTTACGTCTTTCACAGCCGACTTGAACATAGTTCCTGTTGTTCGAGTACTGAAACCTGAGACTGCCGACTCTCAATCGAGATTGAATCGGAAGAGAAGGCGTAGTAGTAGCGTGGCAGCTACTCCAGAGATCAAAAGAGAGCCCCAAGACTGTGATGACGATTCTAGTAGCGAACTCAATCTAGAAATGTACCGATGTGAAACGAAACTGCCAAAAGAGATGGTCGTACCCGCGTCCAATCACTCCAGCAACAATAGCTCCAGCAATGGCCACTCGGACAAAAATGGAAAGAAAAGTTCTTCCGATGGGTCTAGTAATAACAGTACTAGTGCAAATAATACAAAGACTGAACTGTCGGAGAACAATGGATCATCTTGTAGTAGTAATAATGGTGACACAGTCTCAAGTGACATAAAGGAAAGTGAACTAAAAAATTGTTTGACACTAGCTCAACAAAACAATCGAAAGTTGAAAAAGTTGGATGATATCATTAGAATTAAGAGTGAAGTAATGGATGAAGACTCACAATCTGGAGATCATTGTGAGAAAAAGGTGAATGGTCTCCCCGAGACGGATGATAACTGTTCTCCCATGGATTCCTCGACGTTGGTGGCAGAGAAAACATTGAATAACAGTGAATCCAACGTAGTTAACGGAGAGATTACAACCAGTGATACGAATGCTAAGGATAGTGTTTCAAAGGTGATGACACCTTGTGATGGTGATAGTGACGAGAAGCCAGCGGAAGGCGAAGCGAATGACTGTGATGAGGCATCAGCCGGAGAGGAAGCTGCTACTCAAGCTCTTAAAAATTGTGTAAAACTAGGCAGTATTTTGGTACAAGATCATGGCTCAACCTTAAAAAGGAGGAAATTAGAGGAATTTGAGGACGAGTGTTACACTAGGGATGAGCCGAGTTTATACCAGGTTACTGAAACGCAGGATGCTTTGGCTCGCAGGTGTCTTTCCATCTTTAACATCCTGCGCAACCTGACATTTGTTCCTGGTAACGAGACTGAGTTCGGCAAAAGCATTCCCTTTTTGAGCTTAATCGGCAAACTGATACTTATCCACCACGATCATCCCCTGAAGGGAAAACCAACATCAAAGAAAATCAAGTTGGATGATAATGATGAAGGGGAGGGCGGCAGTGATGAGGAAAAGGGATTGGAGAACGTGGAAGAGGAAGAGGAGGACGATGGTTTGCTCTCTCGTGGTCCTGGGGACATAGACGTTGAATCCTGTACCAGCCTAAATGGAGGTGGAGAATGGTGGTGGGAATATGTTCATCATTTACGGGAGCATGTCCTCGTCATGAGTCGCTAATATCTCTGGTCAGTTGGATCTGAGTCAGTTTTCTGAGGAGATTTCTCGACCGATTCTTGACGGTCTTCTCCATTGGGCCGTATGCCCAGCCGCATATGGTCAAGATCCGTTCCCAACACTCAGCCCCAACTCACATCTTTCGCCTCAACGTTTGGCGATAGAAAGCACTGTGCAAACTAAGTGTTACTCAAGGAAATATGGATCTTTTACTTGCCACACCACCGTATTCACGTATCGAGCGGTTGTGTCAGTTGCTGTGCCGCAGTTTATGCCCAAGTGAAGATCAAGTAATGCGCGAGTTTGCTATCAATCTTCTTTCGTACTTATCAGCTGCAGACTCAGGCGTTGCCCGAACAATTGCCCTACAAAACCCTTGCATTTCACTTCTTATCTCTTTCATCGAGCAGGTAAATCTAGTGATATATGTTTGAAAACCTTGCCAAAGTGTAAATTCGTATAATTAAAACATTTTTTCTATTGTAGGCTGAAGTAAACGCAAATAATATCTCCATGAACCACGGATTCCAAGTACTTCGTGAAAATCCGGAAGCGATGGGCACAAGTTTGGATATGCTACGAAGAGCAGCAACAACCCTCTTTAATCTGTCCAGACATCCAGACAATCGTGCTCTATTTGTGCAACACGAACCTCGTCTTCTATCACTTGTCATGAGTCATATTCTCGAACAAAAAGTGGCTGCCATCGTGGCTCAAGTGTTGTTTCAGTGTTCTGCACCTGATTCATCCTCTAGCAAGTACTTTCACTCTGGATCCAACTACGACACTTTCTACAGTATCTCAAGAAGCAGGAGCATCGTCAATCGGAACAAACACTAACAGTGAAAAGGGCATCATTATCTACATGTTGTGATACCTGTGAGAATCTGTTCAAGGAGTAGCACAAAGAAACTCGGTAATATTGGAACTACATGTATTACTACATGGTGCAGTTTTTAAGGGGTAGCTATTAATTAAACCATTATAGCGCGTAAAAACTTTCGTCGGTGGACTGCTATTGTGGACCTGCAAGTGCTAGTAAATAAGTTTGTTTTAACATTTTCGGCTTTGTGTAAATTTTTAAATACTGTACGTTTTTTTCTAATGAAGAAAAGAAATAAATCTCCCTGTACATAGCCAAAAAGGAACTGACAATATATGACTCATACGTACAGTACTCTTTAAGAAAATTTAAGCTTTCAATTTTACGATGCCAGCACAAAACAAGGAGTCTTTTTGTATTTTCGTTACTCCAAGGGAAAGTGGCAAACCGATTTGTTGTGATTTACAGAGAAGAGTGTTTTTGTGTTAGTGTGTACGAAAAAAAGTAATACTTCATCGTGTAGAATGTTGATTTAAACTTCCGAACTTGTCTACAAAACAAAGTATAACGTTTAGAATATTAGAGTACAGAAAATAGTGTCAATGCGTCTTGAACTCCTGAAATTAAGTAGCAAGTTTTAAAGAAGACTGTACATATTCGTGTTTTATGAGCAAAGTTGAAACAGTTTACCAATGATACACTTTAATTACTTATTTTTAAGTAAACACTGTACATACTTGTATATTGTCCATAGTTTAGGAAGAAAATATGCATTTACGCCTAACAAATTTAGAAATTGTTTAACAGTCTACTGAAGAAGAGAATTCAGTACATGGTAAAGTCAGTTGAGAGTAGACGTACTTTAAAATGATGCATAGCCTAAAATGTTAGATGAACAAGAGAAACTTACAAAGAAAATGAGGTATTACTAGTATGTAGGCCATAAACACTTCTCGGTAGAGTAAAATAGGATTTTAACAAAAATTTTAAATCCATCAAAAATGTTAAAAGTGAAAATTGTGATCTAGCAGTGGACTTACTTGAGGTTCTATTCGTGTGTAAGTTTTGTGGGGGACTTGCTCAAGATGTTGCTTCAAGAAAGGTGTCCATTTGCGTTTTACAAATTTTTCAGAAATACCTTTTGATTGTTCACTAGTGTCCTACTGAGAACCTAACCTCTGTTTGATATCCATTCGGATCTGTAATTTGATTTTATTGAATTTATTAATTGATAAAATTATTCATAAGTTGTGGATCTTTCTTCTGTGAATTTAGGTTTTGTCTTTTTATCTTTTTGCATGTTATAGTGTAGGATCCTACTCATTTAGTGTGGAAGTAGGATTTATATTGATGACAAAAGTAAGTAAATCTGCAAGATTTTCTGGACTTGATTCGTATACAATCAGTTAAAACGTGCAGAGGTACAACAAAGCAAAACTTACATGCTCGGTTGACTAAACAAAATATTTAAAAAACTGTTCGTTTTGTCTGTGTGTCCACTTTTAACAAAATAGAAACCGCAGTATATTTATATAAAAAGTAACGATACAATTGTACATTTTAATTTATATATAATATATTCTTACTACTGATTTATAAAATGATAATGTTAATTAGGGAACTGTTAACTTTTTTTTTGTCCATGCTGCAATTACAAACTCTTAGATGGTGATGAGTGGATATCGTTGTTAGTTAGCTTCAGCTACGTTTTAAATAAAATGTGAATGAATGGACTTCATGAAACAGTCGTTTTTGTATGTACTAGCTCTAATTGAAAAGTCGTTTGAATTACTGTTATATTTATAAGGATTGTAAAGACTTTGTACATACAAATATCAATAAATCTATAGTCCTTAATGATGAAAGTTAATAGCTTGGTTGGATGGAACATTCACATGCAGACTTTATTACGATATATGAAATGAAAAAAGTATATTGAGCTGAAAATGTCACTTATTATCACTATTCTTGTTCGTAAACAAGTAGATGCAATGAGAAGAATCATTTTTGTATCAGCAGTATATGCATATTTAGTCTTTTGTAAAGAAAGATAAACAAAACGGTAACTTATATAAGAATAAGGTTACCAAAAGAAGAAAAGAATAATTACGAGAAAGAGAGAAAAAACGCTCTTGTTATATGTCATATTTAAAATTCATATTACCTATGTAAAACTGTATATGTGTAAAAAGTAAAATTTATTAAGAAATGCAGTCTGTGTATATACTAACTATTTGGTATTAAAATAATCTTGTTTAGCCTTTTGAGAATATTTGACAACGATATTGTATGTAATTCGTAGGCGAATTGTTAAGGATAATGAAATATTATCAATAAATGCTATCATGTTGTAAGGAAAAAAGAATGATGACTAAAAAGTAGTATTTTATTGCGTAAGAGTACATGCAAGATTGTTAACTAGATTGTAAGAAAGATAGGCCCTTCATACTCTTCTCAAATAAGTTACATCAGCAGAGAGCTTAGATGGACACACAATCACATTAGATCTTGAAAATGCTGCCCCTTTTCCAATTTGCAAGGTAGGATTTTTCGTCCACGGCGTTGGTAGGACTTTTCGACCACCGAAAACACCAGGAGGTGGACCAGGCCTTCCAAACGACGAGATTGGTCTTTGGGGAAGTGGTGGACGCCTACTGGGAACTGGAAATCCAGATAGTCTAGATGCGCAGGTTTCGCGAACTTCTTTTTGTTGGTTAGGCTCTGGAAGGCAGGCAGACATAGACCGCCAGGGTGTCTTAGCAAAGTCCCGAAGAGTTATTTTTGACTCACATCTTGAAGGGGTAGCCGCAGTTAAATTATCTTCATCCTTCAAATCATATATGGCTTCATATTCAGCAGGAGGAATAGGGGTATCGGGAGATTTTTCTGTTCTACTGAAATCAGTTTCATCGGGCTTCGTTGAGTCACTCAAACGTTTTTTCAAACCGTCAAATATTTCATTCAGCTCTGGATCTTCATTTTCACTCTCTGAGTCCAGTGCTGGTAAATGAAATTTGTTTTGATGGTTGAAAAAGAGATGGGTTTGAGGTCGACTCAGTACTGATTGGGGTCTTTCGGCAAGATAAAAGCCACACGATGTAGTGCTCCCATGACGGGGCTGTTCGTGTAGAAAAGGCAACCCCCGTATATGTTCTTGTAGTTTTTTTCCAAACTGTGTAACATCCACTTTTTTCTCACTTTCATCCTTAGCAGCTTTGCTATTTTCCGTACCAGCAGTAATAAGAACCAACCCTTTTATAGATTTCATGAATATCAGATTGCCCCGAACTAGCAGACAAGGGTGAAGAAGTAGGTAATGTGTAGGAGCTGCGGTGACTTAAATGGTCGTGCGTCAAAGCACCCGACATCCGAGACGGGTCAGAACCAGATGAAGTATCTTCTTCCGAGGAGGAATTAAAGATTCGCAGCGCCTGCCGCCTAATTTTGCTCATACAGATACACTCCTGCAAAATTGTATACCAATGGTAAAGAGCTTCCACGTTATCATCAGAGCTTCTCAAGTAGATGGTTGCTTCATGGCGGATTGTAAGTGCAATTCTTGAGACCGTTCTGAATGTATCCCAACGTATATCCTCAATATTAGCTAGTCTAAGCTTATAGATGAATTGCCCCATTGCGGATAACGTAACTTGAAGCCTATACACATTCCGCAGCCTCCGAAAACAATGGAGATAGTCTCTTGTCAGTATAAAGTAACGCTCCTTCCAGCGAGACCACATTTTCTCTCGCTGTTGTTTCAATAAACCTTTTTTCACGACTGGTGGATCACCCCAAATGTTGACTCGATGAGATGCAGAGTCGGACGGTGTTCCAGGTCCCCGTCCAATATGTGATCGTAGCGTTTCGTTGTTTCCAAAGTCCCACTCCCAACTAGTAGCCGCCTCAATTCATGAAATTACATTCACACGAATGGTGAACAACTTAGTTTTCAATTAATTTAACAGGCAAAACAATATCTTACCACGTCAATGGGTGAAAGGTAAGGGCAAGCTATTGTAGGACTTGAACCATTTGGAACTAGCTCAACAATTGCCTTCTTTGTCATGAGTAGAGAACCAAGGGGAGGGGGAGTCTCCACGTTTGGTGGAGATTCTCTCTTTTTCCTAAGCTCTTTCTTGGAGTGGCGGGAGTTTTTTGCTATTCCCCCATCCTCTATAAACTGGGGGCTACTTCTCGAAACTGCAGATTCTCTACGAACGTTTAGGGTTTCCATTGGTGGAAAGAAGGAGCTTAACTTTCGTGGTGGCAATGGAGGTGGTCCATCATTTGGCAACGGAGGAACCATACTTTCCAAGTTCCACACACCGTCGTGATTTGATAAGAATCTATGACCTGCTATTACGGCAGCTCGGTGACGAGAGAATACCATTTCTGGATCTTCAAGTTCACGTTGAAAAGTCTACGATTAAAAATTTGTGCCCATTTTAAGAAATAAAAAACAGCCATTTCAAACTATCTTTACAAAAAATCTTTTTCAATTACGCCCACAGTTGTACAAAAAAAAAAGTTCTTACATCTCTGGTTGGTGGTCGATTTCTTGTGCTGTGTCGATGCTTAGATGACGAAGATGAGCAAGGACAACATAGACCTCTTAGTAGGGCCACACTTGTCGCTTGGGATTCCAAGCTACTTGTGTCCATTATTTGACAAGGGATATACATGAAGGAAGACTGAACAGGCTGCAGCCAAGACTTTTTTTGCACAGTTAACGTAACGACCTTTGTTAAAGTTCAATAGGCACTCTTGGGATGTCTTTACGCGAAACATCAATATACAGCACTGAAATTTCCTTTGGCTCTTCCTGAATGAGTTCGTATAACAGCTAAACGCATTTTTCTAAAACTGCAGCGTTAAATGTCTCTCGCCCATTTATGAAAACGTTATCACAATTAACGCCACTGTGCTTCTATTGGCGTTACTGCAGTTGGCCGCATTAAAATCCTTTTAATCACTGTCATATCTCCGTAATTGTCATGTCCATGTTAGTCACAATAGCTTCGAGAGCAATACATTCATGTTTCCTTAAGAAAAACACGAAGATAACTCGTCAACCGCCCTTTAGTTCTGATGTAGCACTCAACGATCTTGACTTTAAGCGAATCCCCGAACCAAATACCTAACCACCATTCCAATAGTTTAACGGTTCTTTTATCACAGTTTTATCAACTTGCCCCAAAAACGTTAACTTAAATAAAGCTTATCTAATTCTTGAATGTATGGCTTGTGTAGTTTGTACTTTTATGGCTTTAACTTTGACACATTATTTTGCACTTAACAAAGGGAACTATTTGGATTGGCACAGTTAATTTGGTATTCCCTATTTCCACCTCGCTTCAGTGGGCCTGTATGTGTTGAGGATCTTCATTCGCGCAGATTTCTTCACTATTTCGTCTGTAGAATCAACTTAGCTTGGGTACACGCTGTGATTATATAATTGCTGCTTAGGTCCCCAAAGAATTTGTCAGAGCCCCAGCTTAGCTACAATTAAAATTTACCTCTGTAAAATGACAAGATCTTCTTGACCGCTCAATGATCACAACTGGGCTATAAAAATCGTACTTGTTTCAAAGTCGAATGAGTCTTGCTGCTGCCGAGTTAAAACCAAGTAGCTGTTCAGCCAGACAAGCTTGTTCAACAATCTTTTCTTATAATCCAATCAAGAACACTTATTTTTTTCCCTTTGCTGGCTTCTTCTGTTGATGATGAACTGATACGAGAGATGATAGATATACGGATAAGATTAGACGTACACAAAAATTTGCGTAAAAAGGTAAGAAATAAGAAACAAAACTTTTAAGGATTTTCGCAAGACTGCCAGTTAAGAAAAAGTGATGATGGCTTATGCGTAATACTTCCTTGTAAACGCATTAAATATTAAGTCTATTATGATTGCTAATTCTATTGTAGTAAACAAAATTTCGATATAAAAGAAACATATTTAATAGTAAAGAAGCTTCATGAGGGGAAAAAAACTTTCAAAACAAAACTAATCACAGGCAAAACTGATTACTTCAAGGTAGGACAAAAATGAGAAAATATTTTTACGGCTTATTTGTAACAGCAAGCTTTTCAATTAATTACTATAATACTTGTCTGCTGATATATCACTGTTGAGTGTACAGTTAAGAAAGAAAATGAACCGTTTTTTTTTCTCTGAAAAGTTGATAAGACTTGAACTGATCACTTTAAAAAAATACTTATCACAGAAATAAGTGTGTAGTAAATAACTTTTTAATCAGCTTGGTTCATCATGAATGCACTCTATATTTCCCCGTATTTGTGATAATGTAACAAAATAGGGCTGATACTGATAGTCCACTTGAAGAAACCAAAAAAAAAATGTGTATCTTCCTTGGTGCGAACTCTTCACCATCTCATTAGGTAACATTAACATTTCAGACACCGAAGTGCATAGGTATTTCAAAAAAATAATGAAATCATGAAAAAAATGGCATCAATCCTACTTACTTTACGCTCCAGGGGATACCAAACAAAATAGTTTAGAATTTTAACGAGATCATGGTTGAACAGGAATCACACTATCCGTCATGTTCAACAATGTTTGCAAACAGTTTCTAAAGGAAAAAAATTCTGTCAGGGATTTTTTTTCGTGTAATAGAATAAGAAGGTGTTTCACCTTGTGTTGGCGAAGATATCAGTGGGAATACTGTTTTTTTTTCTCGGCAAGTAACCAATCCAAACGACCATCTTTTCATACTATATAATTTACTAGTCGTGCGTTATTGTGATTCCTCGTCAAATTTGGGTTGGTCTCGGAAAACAAATTTGTACATTGCACTTACATTTTTATGATCTTTTTTTTGTCTGAAAAAAAAAATCTTTCAAAAATTGTTTTGGAGTGATTTTTAACATGTTTTATTTTTCTACATAAGAAATGAGTTCTCTTGCATGTATTATGTTTCCTGAAGAACTTTGGTCCAAAACGAGTACGCAAAACTACAAAAACCTGTCCAAGTTATCTTGTAAAAAAAGGAGGGTAGTCTAGTTGTAGGCGCAATTAGCAACTCATTTCTGGTTGAAATGTGATCATCATAAAGGTA
This sequence comes from Akabosia matsudoensis, assembly GCA_019593645.1. Taxonomy (NCBI): domain Eukaryota; kingdom Metazoa; phylum Arthropoda; class Collembola; order Entomobryomorpha; family Paronellidae; genus Akabosia; species Akabosia matsudoensis. The sequence continues at coordinate 20,720 of VICI01000136.1, forward strand.
GCGGCTTTAGGAATGACTTGTAAATAGGTTCCACTCTACAAGACATAAAAAATACGCTAATATGGGTGCTCTAAAAGCAAGCATCCCACGTAGACATGCTAATCAATAAAACCTGCACCGGCATGAGATTTTTTGAGCAAATTTCTTGCTTTCTTTTGGCTAAAAGTGGGTAATAAACGTTGATGATGTGATGATGAGTAGTAGATCAGTGGAGTTGCATGAGTTATGTAAGGGATAAGAAGTGGGCAAGGAACTGCACTGGGGTGCTATATTTGATGATTCTTTGCCAAGTGTGAAGGATGAACAAAACTGCGATATGTGGGGGCATTACGGGGGGAAAAAAGTTGTAAAAATTGGATCGGGTTCTGGCACTGACAATGAACTGGGGTGAGGTTTTTTTTCTTTTGCTCGTAGCGGTGAAAGGTTTTGGGCTCTGACGCACATGATTGTTCTGCAAGTTAAATTAGTACAAGATTTTACACTTTATCTGGTGTGATAAAATAGTAATTATAAAAATGATAAGACATTGGGAGAAAAATTGAAATTCAACATGAGGATGCATTTTTTTCACAGAATGAAAACAGAATGTTTTTAAACGAGTTTTTGGTAACAGACTAGATATGAGCTATGGTTGATGGCTGTTTTGTTCGGCTGGGCGAAAATGTTATCAGTTTTTTTCTGTAAATTTTGTACAGGGGTGGAGAAAATTTAAATAGAATGCGTAAAAGAATTAATTATGCTTGTGATAAGAAGAAAGAAGTGAAGATAAGTCGGTTGAGTTTGAAATACACTATGTTTGTTGTACTCTGTCAGCACAAAAAAAAAACGGTATCATTAACTTTTGAAATATTAATGTCAGATTACAAAGGGGTAGGGGTAAATCATTAAAAAACATTTGAAAATGGACCACAAAATGATTCAAAAATACAAAGGTCACTAGAATTTATTGCCCAAAAAACACCAGTTCAAAATAACAACTTAAAAATCGTAAGATGGAATGACTTAAAGTTTAGCCAGTTGTGACTTTCCATAAATGTTTGTAGGATGACTGATATTTACAAAAACGATTCTTTAAAAAAAATTATGGTTATTTCATTCACATTCATACGTAAATACTGTATCAGTCGCTTAATTCAGCATTCTATCTCCATTTTCGTCAAGCCCGAGGTTCTCCATTTTGTTTGGATGTTCGTCTGGGTCCTCTCCTGCGGGGGCTTCTCCAATTCGATAGTTGACGCCGTTGATGTACGCCCCATCTTTGTGCAACGCGATTATATTATTGTCTCGGGGTGCACCCTCCCCGTATGCCTTGAACGAATACTCAGAAACTCCGTATTTGACGTGACACCAATAGTGACGCTTTGCGAACAAATCGGTCACAGAAAATTTGAAAGATCCTCCAGGTGGAAGCATCCTCCCAAAGACTGAGAATGGATCTTGACATTTCAAGTCGACCTTGACTCGCTCCTTGTTGACAATCTGGATCCTGTGGATTTGGAAAGGTTTCTTTTCGTTTTCAATTTCCTGGACGGCATCTTTTCCAGAGTAAAATTTGACCCCAAAGTCGACCACTTCCCGACCTACATTTGCTTTCGAAGCGCTTTTATCTGCAGGCGATGCATTCTGAAGATTGATAATATGTTTATTTTTAAAAGTGTGGTCAACCATTTAGTTACGTTTCTCAAATAGATTACAGATATCTTACTTACCCGAACTCTAATGATTTTCTGATTAATTTCGTCTAGAACCAATTCATCCTCACTTGTATCACCAGTGCTTGTCAAGAATAAAATGACACAAAATAGGCATACCAATCCTATCGCAATATACTTGACGCGAGTCTTTAAAATAAACTCAATCACCGTCATTGTAAAAATCGTAAACTTTTAAAATGGTAAAACAAAAAAAAAATTAATGTTTCCATCAGCTGTGTAGAAACCTCATTACTAAAACGTGGAACTAAACTCGCTTCTTGAGTAATTAGTGCAACTCCTCACAGCTTTAACTGGTTTCTTTGAGATATTTACATGATACAAGCGTATAATTATCGGAATACAAATTTCAAATCCTTAAACTTCCAATCAGAGCCACATTTTTACATTTACAAAAAAAATTGTTAGAAAGTGTTACTTTGTTTTCAGCTGAAAATTTTCTCCCGCGTTGCACGTGCTTCAATGGCAAAGCACCAAAACAGTGCCAGCCAGCGATGCCATGCATTTCTATGATGACCATTGCCCAGTTTCGCTCGAAGCATGGAAATGCCTGGAACGCCCTGTTCCAAGGAATTGAAATATTGCATTGCTAAATCGCATCAATTTACAAGACATTTTAATAATGAAAAAATTCATGTAAAGATTGCTTTAATAACCAAATTACATCCGATTGCTTCACAAATTATACTGTACAAGTTACTTATTCTCAAGTTTGTAGGCAAAATTTTATAAAAAATCATAGACAGCAATTCCGCTACAAGTTGCAACTGTCTAATTGCATGTTAGCATGTTATTGTCAACTGCAGGCTGATGTACACTTCAAAAGAAAAGTAACCTGACCACTTTCAGTTTCGCATTCAACCCTGTATTTAAGCTTCATTAATCCAAAGCCTTCCTTCTTTTATCTTGTTGCCCTTTCAAGATTTATAAAAATTTTATTATATTTTTACGCAAAGAAACTTGTGTGCGCTATGCAAAAACCTCATGTCAACCGGTGTGATGGGTTTCGAAGTTTCAAAAAAAATGCTATAAGGAGGATCTTCAAATGAAAGAAGACTTGTTATAACATTGGCGAGATACAATATCATCAAAATAAAGTAATCATTGCTGATTGTCGAGCAAACGTTAAGTTATCAACAGTTTTCCATCGCCGCTATACCTAAATATCATTCTTTATAACCAGAAGCCTTTGAAATGCACCTTCGTTTCAGACGATCAAGTCAGTAGACTTTATAACTTCCTCAGGGATTCAGTATGTCGCTGTGAGGAAGTGAAACAAAGTAAAAAGTTAAGTGATTTTATTTGTGTGCCCCAGGAACTTTTCCTCACCTTCAAATATGAAGGGCTCGGCGGAAGTAGTTCGGATACTGATTGTATTTGCGGTGGTTTCAGGTAAGGATTTATATTTTTTTAAACAGCTAATTAGCCTTTTGATGCTCATCATGATTTACAATAAACACATTACATTAAACACTAATTGCTGTTATTGTGCTCTCTAGGATGCTTGGCGAATAAGCCTAAAAAGCTGTTCAAGAAATATCCACCGCCGCAACAGAGAAATGACGGGGCACCATTCCTTCCCTTCTTGAAGGGACCTCCAGTCCCACCGTTTGCACTGAGCCCTTTGGAACAACCCAACTCGCAACCTCCAACAGATCCGTACGCATGTCTTCCAAAGTATCTTTGTGTTGTGACAAACAAAAAGGGTGAAAAACGAACGACTATTGTGCATGGACTTCATCCAGCGCTTAGGAAGGCGAAACCGGATGTGATGTAAGTTGTATGAATTTTTTATATGGAATTTATCTACTCATAGGATACAATTTTATTGAAATTACCGCAAGGAAGCACTTTATTCGTTAACGATCATCTTTTTCATGCAAAAAAGAAAGTGTCTCGTTGAGAAAAGACTATGCAAATTAGCGATGATATTTTTACGCTAAGATCCGTTCAATTTAACTGCTGATTTGTGTGCGTACAAATACAAATATGCATGTTATGCACACAAATATGTTCATCTTATTTTGCGTGACCCACGTAAACCATACTAAATTTGATGACATCTTAAGATTGACATGAAGATTAATATTTGGCTTGCATGCTCAAGATAATATTGCAGCGATATAGATTCGCATGAAGATGATAACTTTCATTTTCGAAGGTTCATCGTTCCAATTTCTTTAGACGATATATATGGTGTGTGTGTGCTATCTTGTAAGTTTTGTTTGAAAAAAGATACCACATGAATCATGCGGAAGCTTATGGGCACGACAATTATAGCAAGCCGCAACAAGTCATGCTTTTTTCGTAAATGTCTGGGTCGTCCCTTTTGCACAACATATGTGACTTTGGTGTGAGCATTAGGTTTGTTTTAGTATAAAATGACAAATGAATGAAAGTTTATGCAGAAAGAAAACAGGTTCACACTTAAGTTGTTGCAGCTTGATACACTGGTTTCGTTAAGTCGTGGCTCCTACCGACCTTGTGGTTGCGAATGCGAATACGAGTAAACAAAAAACGAGTGCAATTTTAATGGCGTTTTTACAAACTCGATGTGACTGAACAGTGACACAATGAAAAGGAAAGTTATACGCGTATCTTCTTCGACGTTGCACTGCTTGCAATTTGCGATGTGTTTGGCGATCGTCATGATTACATGTTTTAATCAGTACGTACGCAACTTTTATCGCCACATAGATTATCGCTATCGCCCCTTTCAACAGCTATGTTCATGTCAGAAATCAGTGATTCCCAACCGCCGTCCTCATTTTCTCCACATTCATTATATCCTCGATAAAACTTCAAAATTAGACGAGATGAATGACATGTATGAAGCCATGGATCAATCATGGATGGATTTAGAAATCTTTCCTTCCCATCCTTTCTCGCCTCCTCGAATCACCACGTGTAAACTGTTAGAAATGCCCCCAGAGGTATTATTTTCATATCTCTTCCACGAATCGAAACTTATTATGTGTTACTGAGAAAGTATGGCCTTTTCCGTAAAGATACTCGAGCAAATCGTCAAAAGAGTTGACCGGAACGCTCGGTTAACCATCCGTCTGGTATGCAAACAGCTCCAACGGTTTATCGACAACTTCATGGGCATTTACGTAGTGATTAATGACCAAATTCAGCCACCCGAAGCAATCCGTTTCTTTTCAAGAGTTGTTATCCGAAAGGCAATCATTGAAAGCGCAGCGGTGACTCGGTTTCAGTACCTGTTTAAAAAACCCGAGCTCCTCGACGCAATTTCCCTTGACGGAGAAATACACGCTGAATTTTTCACCAAGGTTTTAAAGTCTTGTCCCAATCTCAGAATTCTTATTTTCTACGGTGAAATCTTGGGTTTCCTCCCTGACAAAATTGCCGACAACACTATGAAAACGTATGTTCTGCAATTGAAGTCGCTCGACATTCGGATTGCGTACAAGACTGGCCCTGACACTGTGCCTTATCAAGATACTCAACAAGCTTGCTACAACATGATGAGCTTCCTCAAACTCATTTTCGCTCCGAACTTGGAAACGTGCTACCTAGATTCGTGGATTACTCTGCCATTTGAGAAAGATGAAGTTACTCAAATCCTCCTCAACTTTCTCGAGCTTCATGGGCGTTTGAAAGCACTTCTTGTTAATTTCCGAATGTTAGAAAGTCAAACACTTGGCCAGAGCGATTCAATCATTGACCATGGCTTTGCTGGTAGGCTTGACCGACTAGGAAAAAGGCTGAAACTCTCTACGTGTATATTAAGCTCACTCCCATACATCCGGGACTGGGAGCACTTTCTCAACCAACAAAAATCCCTTCGGACGCTATCCTTCTGCGAAAAAAACTGCGTCTGGGGTCCTTGCGAACTTACTCTTAGTCATAATTACCAAACACTGAGGGTGTTTTATTTACTATTTGACCTCCAGATGCCCCTTGACTTTGGAGTGATTTCCCAATGCAGAAATCTCAAAGAACTCATTTTGATAAATACTGCTTCACGAGAGATCGTTCCAGAACTGGCTGCAGACATTTGGTGCTTTGACAAAATCTTGGCTTGCGAAAATCTTCACTTTTTTGCCAGCAGTAATCTAGTTGTCAACCGGAGCGAGTTGAGATGTCTCGCCAGACTGAGGCACATTGAGAGCATTGCTTTATTATCGTGTGGATTTGGCTACGAGACAGGCGTTGATTTAGAGTTGCTTAAGACGTTTCTGGGGTGTAGAACACTTGTCGCGATGTTGATCGACGGGACTGTCGCTTACGACGAAGAGGAAGCGACATGCATCTACGAGATTATGAACAGGTTGGCAGAAATAGAAAGTGAAAGTAATGGCGATGATGATGATCCGAGTCGTGGGATTCAAGCGCAAATAGCAGGGATTATTAATATGCAACCGCCTCGATGGGCGTTTCAGCAATGGACGGCGAATCCACAGGGGGATGGTTTTCTATTCAATTTGGAATTTGATCATAACAATCCATAAAAACAATCGCATAATAATGCAAATTGTTAGTTTGATTCAACATTTTTCTTTCTTTTTTCAAAAATTGTTGCAATTTTGCGTGTTGCGTGAAATAAAAAAAATGTTTGATTGAGAATCTGCGGTTACTGATTCATGTTAGCAGTCTTTGTTATTTCATGATTTTCTGTAACATTTTTTTGTAGTGATCCGACAAGCTTCCAAACTGGAGGAGTCAAGAATTTCCCTCCACCACTCCCATCGGATACAACTGACGATGACATGTTTCGTGTACGAGAATTCGATGACTCTTTCTTGAAACAACAGGAAGCTGTTGAGAACATGGCTTTTATTGAGGAAAAGCGAAGACAGTTTTTATTTAGTCAAGGCCAGCCAACTCAGGTTATCCTCCCCAAAGGCAAGCAAAAGAAGAAAACTGATGACGAAGAGTCCAAAGAGTCTGCCGAGGAAGAAGAAGAAAAGTCACAAGAGGCTTCTAAAGAAGAAGAGAAAGAAGAGCAAGTGGAAAAGTCAGTTGAACAGGAAAAGGAAGAACCAGAGTCGGTGGAGGAAGAGGAATCCGAGTCATCCGCTGAGGCTAATATTCAAACTGGTCCAAAGCTGGACAAATACAAAATTAAGAAGAAAGCTTATGCGAACAAGTTAAGGAGCAATGGATTCAAGTCTAGGATGGACGACTATGAAGAAGCCGACACGTTCAATGATCATTTGGCGACTGTCCCATGGGACGACAGAGTAAAGAATGACTCAGATCCTTTGAAGCCAAAGGAAATTTATGACAAGCTGTTTGGAAAAGTTTTACCTTTTCAACTTTCACTTCCAAAACTTGCAAAGAGCATTCCAGGTATGTCCTTCCTCGCTTCTGACGACGATGTTACAACAACAACGACCACTCAAAAGCCAGGTCTTCTTAAGAGAATGTTCAAGGCTGTGACTGGCTCTGGAGATTCACCTGCTCCCCAAACAATGAAGCAACGGTATGGGACACCAATGCGCAGATACAAGAGAGACGCCGCGGAAAATCTTAAATATGTTACTGTAAGTTTTTTACAGACAATTGTTTTACAGAATGATTTGTTATTCATGATGATATGTTTTTTAATATTTCAAGGAGGATGTCAAGATTGTGAAACAAATCCGTGACCCCGCCCGTCAATGTAGAATGATCTACAAAGGATGCGACCTTCCATACGAGCACATCATGAAAATGGTTAGCGCTGGTCAGGTTCTCATCGAAAACGATGCCGATGAGGACAAGCCTGTTACAAAAAAGCCTGTTCCAGCAAATCCCTCAACCATGCAGGATGATGAAGCAGAACAGGCCATTCGTGACAAAGTTGTCTCCAAACAGACCAAACCTATCCGGGAGCTCCTTGCGCAAGCTCATTTGGGAGGAAAAAAGAAAGTTGGAGCGTCTGCCTTTGGAAAGAATAAGAAGCCGGTGTATCCAGGGTCTGAGGAACAGGGAAGCGATGAATCTTTAGAAAGGCCAAAGTCCAAAAAATCGGTTGCTAGTTTGCCAATACTTCCAATGAGATACCACTGGGGCAAGCCAACATACACGGTTCATGGAAAGCCATCTTACTCAGAAGGACCTGCTGCATTCTCTGGAGGGGTTCTGGATAAGAATGCCTACAACAGAACGCCCCCTCCACAAAAGGTACTTGCGATATAGAATTGGAAGTCAGATGAGTATTATGAACACTGTTTATTTTGATTTTGTAGCCTACAGTGCCTACCACAACTACAACGGAGCGCCCTATCTTCGCCGCTGCACCGCTTGATAAGAAAGATAACCTGACCACTCCAACATTCCAGCATTCTGTTATCAAGCTTAACAAAACCCATGCTGTCCATGTTTTGAAAAAGAAGGCGTACAATCCTGCCAAAACCCGTACCCGAGATGAGAAGGGACGTCCGGTGAGCTTTTCGACGGTTTTCAGTGAGATTGCTGGGCACAGTGGAGGAATCCATGACTTTTTCGACAAGATTTCTGGTGCGTTTGGCGGAGATGGACTTAGAGAATCAGGGCGAGAATTTTCAGGACCATTCCCTGGGCCAGCAAAACGTGGAAATCCTGATCGGTTGACTGGAGGACCGATGGCAAAGCCAACTGCATTTCCTCAGGCCCCCATACCTCCAGATCATATAGAGAAAGAAGACGATGAGACTAGCGCTGAGCGAGACGATGAAGATGGTTCCGATGAGGAGGATGTAGAAAATGGCGACGAACAAGATGAAGAAGACGATGGGAATGATGAGGATGAAAGCGAAGAAGAGGATGACGTTGGAACACGGCCGAACCGCCCTCGCCCACCTCACCCACCACGACCCCACCAAAAGGAAAATCAAGATCCTAAGCCAACGCCAGAATCACAGAATGCTCACCTTGACAGTCTACCACCACCAGTTGGTGGAACAAACAGTGAGGAGGATGTGTACATTCCACAAGCTGCTAAAGAAAGTGAAAAAAAGAAAAAGAGGCCTGGGAGACCACCAAAGCCTGATGATGAGTCAGAAGATGAGCCAGAAGATGAGGAGGAAAATGGAAAAGATGACGAAGAAAAGGGAGATGATGGCGAGGAAGATGAGGAGCTAGACTTGCCAGATACAATTCCAGCGTTCATTAGAGAAAGTATGATCAAAGAGCACGAGAAAAAGAAGTTAGAAAAGGAGCAAGGTGGCGGTGACGAGGAAGAGGAGGAGGACGACCAACAACAGGATGGTCCTCAACAAGGGGGGCCTCCGGGAGGTCCTGGGGGAGCACCAGGAGGAAGACCTGGAGGTTTCGCAGGCCTATTTGGAGGAAGCTCGCAACAAGGACAGCAGCAAGGTGGAGGGTTATTTGGAAGCTCTCAAGGACCGCCTAAACAAGGAGGCGGCGGTTTGTTTTCCTTTTTAGGATAGAATGCCATAAGAATGTACTAATTTACCTGTGTGCAAAATATATAAAGTAGTCTATTTATTTTGAAATGCTATTTATTTTTGTATTACGTCATATACAGAGAGGTCACAATAAAAATATAATTTTGAAACGGTTCAAGCCCACACTGACGGGTCCTTTGCGGTCTTGCCCATTTATAAGTAGCTATAGCTATTTGGGGAAGGACATAATGTATTTACTCCATTTACGCTTATCACCACGATATGCGATAACTGTTTCTACTGTTCTACAAAGACGATAACTGTTTTCCATGTTTATTCGCTGCACGTGATTCAAGCACAAGACACACAATGGAGGGAAAAAGTTTGCATGGAGTCCCACCAAATACAGCAGCAGGCTTTTTACAACAGACCAATTTTAAGTTGGAGCCGGCCGTTTCAAATTTGATGCATTTTTATGAAAGATTAGCTCATCGAAGGTACAAAAAGCACTGCTCTGTTTTTAAACTCAATCCTCAGGTGGGTGCTCCATTTAATAACATTTTTTAAATCTTCGCTACTTGAGAATATCCCCTTCATCTTTCGTCACATACCTTTGTCAGGTTCTTGCACACATTCTCAAGCTGCTCGGAACAGACGACCGTTTAAACGTTCGTTTAACATGCAAATTCTTTAAGGAGTCAATCGATAACCATGTCGGTTTGCATATAAACTTTGATGATCGCCTCATCAACCTCCATGAACGTTCCATGCCACCCGCTGGTGCTTCCTCATTATACTTATGGAGTGTTAATCAATCCAAGCCATTAGACTATGTTTTGCAAAAACCCGACCTAATTACAAGGGTAACCTTTGGAGGTCAAATCAGTTTGTCATGTTACACCAAAATAGCCAGTCGCTGCAAAAACGTAGAGATTATAAGCTTCACTGAGCGAAGTCATTTGTATGCAAATATCATCCCAATGCGTATGGCTAGTTTGAAGATCCTTGACTTGGGCTGCCCAGGCATTCCCCTAGACTATATTGGAATTGAAGCTAAACTTCCACTGCTATGGCTAACTTATGAAAGCCTATTGAAACGGCTAATTGCTCCAAATCTACGCATTTTCCGGATATTCTTTTGCTGTTCCGAAGATTGTTCTATTTTACACCAAGCAATTGCCCAAATCTTCCGTTTTTTGGCGGTGCATGACAAGGTCACCGATATCAGTGTAAACTTACACCATCGCTATGAAAAGTTCAATTTCATGGCCAACGAAGCGAGCTACCGTCGTTTTCGCATTGACGTTCCTAAAAAGGTTCTTAGACAGCTGCAGTTCGAGAAAATTCACGTTGAGGCGCTCGCTCCTGCGTTCCAAGTGTGGGACCATATCCTCCCCGGCCAGAAATCTCTAACGACCCTCGACGTAGTCAACAATCGAAGGAGATGGTTTTACTTTACAAAAATCATTACGAACAACTACTCAACTCTGAAAGTCGTCCGTCTTCACAACATTGCTCCGAATACTTGTAAAGCATCGAGTTTTGACTGTACAGTTTTTCAAAACTGCCATCTTCTGGAAACCCTGTTCCTATCTAGATTCATCAACTCCACCCAGGAAGTCATCTACTGCTATCCAAATGACAAAACAGAGTACCCGTTTCTTGACGTTGAGGCATCTACGAAACCGGAAGTTGTGAACTTGACAAACCTGCCGCTTAGTTTACGCCACGTTCATCTGCAAGGCTTTGTGCTGAGCACTTCCGACATGCATCTGGGATTTTCCAGGCTTAAGCATTTACAAACTTTGGAAATTCAGCTAAGCGGATACCATTTGCCAGCATTTCAAGATATCAACCCAGCTAATAACCTAGCTTATATGAAAAATTCAGTCGGACTTGGCGTAACTCCGTATTTTATATGTGGACTTGTCTTCAGTTGCAGAAAACTTGAAGCTCTTTTCTTAGAAGAATTTGAAAACGAGTGGACAAAAGTTCGGGACACGAAGTTGGGCGCTGCGCTCCAGAAACTTAGCAGTTTGCCTGGGGATGGCTTTATAGATGATGGCGGCTATTATGGAATTTTGATAGCAGATAACGCTCCAATAAAAATGAACCGTTTGACGAGATCTGAGCGTATGCACTCGTGGAATGTCAGAATAAGCCAGTATAGCCCACAAACGGAAAGTAAGCTTGTCGATAACCTACAACCTGCAAATTTCTATGAAGAAGGAATATTCCGAACTAGTAAAAATTGTCTCCTGGAAATCATAGATAAAGAAAAGGGTCAGCTTGACCAAATTCATCGACTCCTCCATGCAACAGATACTCCTTTACCGATAACTCCTTCAAAGGAAAGAGCAGAAAATACAAAACGAATTGCAAAGAATCACAGCAAAACTCTATTTACAGCTATTCCCAATTATCATAAAGCGTCCAGACTACTCGTCGACACGAGAGACAAATTTGCAAGTTGTTATCCCCGGTGCAAACTTGCCGTACATGGCGCCAGCACATGAAACCAGAACCCCTGTACACCTTCAAAATTTGTTCCCAAGTAAAATATGAACTGATTTAGTTGCCCCATTTTTTCCCTATTGCAAAACACGAAATAAAATTGAAATTGAGAACTTTTCCAAGTAAAAAAATCAATAACCTCAGCTAATTATATTTTATAATATAATTTATTGCGCAATGTAAATAGTAATATTATCATTGTTTTCCTTGAGAAATGAATGCTGTCCAGTTTTTTGTAACTGGTAACGCATTCTGGAAAATCACTGAATAATTTGTAGCATGCCTTTTCAAGTTTGTGTTTAACACACTAAACTAAAGTCACATTCATGACATGTAGTCATCCAAGCCTGAAGCAACTCTCAAGGCCATCATGGTAGTTTGTGAGTGGATTGGTCGGCTCAGTTTTTCTTCTTCTCACAATGTTATTTTTATTTCTGTACGTGAATGTGATATGAATGATGTTTGATGAGTAGGGAAAAAGGTGTATTTTCACGTAAAATCTACATTACACATCCTGCTAATTAAAATATACGGGAGAGAAGTATTCAATGTTATAATGCGCCAGTTTCTCAACCGAGCTGTCAGGTAAGTTTGTAGGTAAATCACTCAACAAATTCCCAACAAATTAGGCATTCTTTTACAAATAATAAGAAAAGGGATTGTGATTGTGGGATTCTTCAGGGTGTCAAAGGAAGTAATTTTGGAACAATGGCTGGGGACAGTGGAGGAGGTATAATGTTTTGGATCGTTGCGGTGAAGGATATCGCATTACTTTTTGCGTATACGTGGTTTGTATTCTTGGAGTCATTTGTACAACTAATTTTCCCTAAAAAGTTGAAATCGCTGAAGGATGACATTATCTTGGTACACAGAAAGACATACAATATATAACAAAAAGCGTATTATTTTTGCAACATAAAGCAGCATTTAGTTTTTAACAGTAAAAAACGTATTTGGTCATGCATTGCTTAGATAACTGGATCAGCAAGCGGCATAGGCCGGAGTTTGTGCTTGGAGTTGGCCACTTCCGGGGCAAAGCTTGTTTGCTGGGACATCAACAAGTGGGAGAACGATGCGCTAGTTAAAGAATTGAGAACGTTAGGAGCTACGGTTTACGGATATGATGTAGACGTTAGTGACAGGCAAAAAGTGCGAACTGTGTCGGAACAGGTAGTTTTTACAGTTTTCAATGCTAACTGGTGATATACTCAGACCACATGAACATGTAGTCTATTTTAATGCATATTACTATTTCAGGTCAAAAAGGACGTTGGCGACATAACCATGATTATCAACAATGCAGGGATAATGCCGTGTCACTCGTTTTTGTCACATAATCCAAAAGAAATCATTCGGTCATTTGAAGTAAATGTACTAAGCCACATGTGGATTATTCGAGAGTTTCTCCCGAGAATGCTAGAGAGAAAGTCCGGTCACATTGTGGCAATAAGCTCTGCAGGAGGACTTATTGGCAACAGAAACATGAGTGTATACTGCTCCACTAAATTTGCAGTGTAAGCTCACTACTGTCACTGTCTAGTGTATTTGGAATGACTTCGGATTTTAGCTATTTTTTACTTCACAGAACGGGCTTTATGGAATCACTTCATGATGAGCTTATCAATATGCCTGAAAAGGTTGACATAAAACTTACAACTGTCTACCCAGGTCCATGCGAGACTTCTTTCTCAAAAAATGTGGTTTTCACTAGGTAAAGCATTGAACAACTTGTGAAACTCTAGGCAGGTTATTTAGCATTAAATGCCTAATCTAACTCTGTCTAGATTTCCTTGGCTGGTCCCTGCGTTCTCAAAGCCGGAATATGTAGCGAAAAAGGCGATAGAAGGCATTCGACGAAACGAGGACAGCGTTTGTGTACCTGCATGTGTTACTATATTCGGGTTTGCATTGAAGTAAGCGGATATCCTTTTGAAAGTTTTGTTAACACATTTGGTTGATTATTCAAAGTTGACAATTTATGCTACTTTCATACATAGAGCCCTGCCGACCAAAGTTTTTGATACTGTACGGAAACTGCTGGGTGTATACGCTGAGCCAAAGAAGTAAGATACGGCGCACTCCAGTTTCCATTGCATCACAACACGTGAACAGCGGAATTTTAGAATCACTGGTAGTTGACGTAGTGTCTGCCGACTGGAACGGACTAGGATCCCAATAAACCTGTTTAATGCTCTCTAAACACGGGTCACAAAAAATCTTCAAGAAACTGTTTATTTTATTGTTATCGTAATCGTTAGCCAATTCTTGTTGTAATCTTCAACATGTCTTTGAAAAGTTGGTTTGAAGTCTGAGAATTACATGGGATTTCAGTACAGCCATGTCATAAGAGAGTATCTCTACACACTACTTAAATATTTAAAAGAGAAAATAGTTTAAACTGTGTGCATTGAATAACAATGTTTTATTGCATGGTTAAAAATTTTCAGGAATGTGAAAAAAAAGATTAACGAACAAAATAAATAGATGCTTACTCTGCACAGACAAAAAAAAACACAATAGAGTTTATGCGGATTCTTCGTACATGACAAGACTTCTTGAGACAAAACATCTACGCTAAAATGTGACAATTCAAAAACAGGCAATATTTGAAATCTGCATAGGGAACTCTGCTTTACTTTAAACCGCAGGCTAAATCACGATTTAAAACCTTATTGGTTTAGAAACATGCATGTCTCTGCAAATTCACACAGTATTTTTTAAAGAGTCTCGATAAAAGTTTCTGAAAAGCAGGCAACTCGTTGAGTTATTTTTAAATGAAGTATTGCTTATAATTTGAAAAATATACGGCTTATTTTCTAGACGACCGTTTTCGATCACGATCGCGCGAGCGAGATCTTGACCGGCTTCTACTTGAATCACTGGAGGAACGGTGCCGTCTATGACGGCGCCTATGGCGGTCTCTAGATCTGTAAAAGATTAGAAGTCAACTTGAATTTTATTTTGACTCAAAAAGTTACAGTTTGCAATAGAAACTGAGTTCCTATACTGTACCTGGACCTTGATCGGGACCGTGATCTGGATCGAGATCCAGACCTTGATTTAGACCTAGACCTGGAGCTTTTCCTTTTTGAACTTTTCTGGTTACGGTCACGACTTTCAGACTTTGAAGTGGTGCTTGTTTTCGTCTCCTTTTCTTCGTCGTCTTCATCCCCCCAGCCGCTCAAATCGTATTTAGACAGATCACCGTCGTCGTCATCCTCGTCATCTTCTTCATCATCGTCATCGGGTGCCTTCTGGTGCTTTCCCTTTAAACCGTAAAATCAAAAATTACTTATTTAAATTCAAAGGAAACTACTTATTCTTACAGCTGCATAAAAAAGACACTTACATTTTCCTCATCTGACCCTTCTTTTTTCCCTCTCGAGCCTTCACCATCTTCTTCGTCCTTGCTGGGCTTCCTAAACTTCTTCTTTTTTCTTCCAAACTAATCATAACCACACAAATTAGGTTTCAAAGCGGTCCAAAATTCATTTGCTGCATTCACTTTCCAACCGTTTCCATCCTGATTCTCACCTCATCATATTCATCGTCTGACTCTTCCCTCTCGATGTACTCCACAGTACCTCTGTCGTTGTACCCCCCACCGTACCCAGTCCTCTCTTCAACATCCCCAAACTTTTTCGCATTGCAAATATTGCAGTGCTGTCTCCGCGACCAGTTCACATTTCCACATTTCGTGCACTGCCAATCATCCGCACTAAATAATCCCCGGCTCCTCTCAGCCGCGGCTTTCCCGATTTCCACTCCAATCTGTTTCTTCTTAGGAGGCTCATATGGCTTATCTTTCCCGCATCGGTTACAAGAGGATCTTCTGGCAAAGTTTAAATTTGAACACCTAAAAAATATTTATAAACTTAATTGAATATCCCCTCGTCCAATCTATAACAAACACATAACATCAGCGTAACTTACTCCGGGTCAGGGCAAATCCAATCGCCCTCATTTCCTTTTGATTTTGAAGACGATGATGATGAGGATGTCGGCGAGGACATTTCTACAATAACTTTACCCACACAAGTACCTCATTAAATCCTACACTTCACCTTCACATCCATAATTTACCACCACATACCATTACACTTACCTTATCAAGAGATAACTCCCGATTTCCCCTCCCTAAACTATTCTAACTCGCAATTTATGTTCAAAACTCACAATTTACAAACAGCTTATCTCTCTCAGCTTGTCAGCTGATCACCAATATTGTTTACATCAATCCCATTCATTGTTGTTTTCAGCGAAACGTATCACCGCCTCACCGCACCTCCGTCTCTTTTGAACTGATGACGGGACTGACTGGTACACACATTAAAAAGACTATTTATCGCTCTGGAGAATCGCCTCCACCTCCAAAAAACCCACATACAAGTCCAGTTGTTCCATAAAAAGTAGAACCACCCGAACAACAAACAACACTGCAGTCGTTGCACTGTTGTGCGTTGTGGAGCTCTGCTTTTACCTCTGCAGAGACATGTTTGAATCTGACCACACACACTCCTCTGGGTATGCAGGCATTGAAAAAAAAACTACGTTTCAGCCAACTCTCCAACCTTGGCTGTTTGGTTAATACGGCTCCAACCCTTTTTCCACGTTTTCTTCGACAAAGTCCGAAACAAAGACGGGAACGGACCTCCAGCGTCTCCACTCTCCACTTTGGGCTAACAACGCGCATTGCATCAAATCTCGAAACACTAATCAAAATATCCTTTTTTTAAATTTCCAACTTGACAAGCGTTGTGAGTTTGTCAGCAATAAAAAAAAAGAATCTACAAATCGCTGAAGCCATCCGGCCGGGTTAACAGTTACATCATCGAATCATCATTTTTTCATTATAACAAAATGCCCCAAAAATACTGAATCAGTTCCGTTGTTTCGCTGGAACGCAAGGCATGTTTTACATGATAACGATAAGGATTTGTCCTCAAACTCAAAGTAATTTTTCTTCCAATCCACGCATTTGCCTAAACGCGATAGGTTAAACAAGTAAAGACATTTATTTTATTTATAGAAATCAAAATGGGTCGTAAAATGGAAAGTTGCTCTAAAATTAGGACAACAAAAGTCCTCTCAATAGCGTATTCAACGCTAAACCATGTATGCAAATGGTTTCAAGCATTTATCCCACTACACAAAGCCCAAGTCCGGCCTTGTACTCACAATACAATTAGACAAAATTATTTAAATGCATTGAAGGCATGGCAGGAAGACAACTGGTACATGCATCATGCACAGCAATTAAATATATCATTGCATTTGCATCTTCTTTTCCATGGAAAAAAGAAAAAAAACCTATTTACCTAAGTTGGTTAGTTTGATGTAAAGCTCTAAACGAAAGGAAAAAAGACATTTTTTGTAGAATTAGTCGTGGCGTAGGTTTTGTACATTAAGATAGCTTAATTTTTTCCAAGTAATTCTAAACCTTGATTGAGAATTAAAATGAAACCGGAAGCTGAAGTTATTCGTGAGGCAGTCAGGTATTAATTTTATAAAAGAAATAGTAAATATGAGAAAGATCCCAAGATTTTAATTATTTGTAAATTACAGCCCCTCCAAAGGTACAACAACACATCCTCTGAGCACGAAGCCCGCCCCTGCCTACACTGCAAATGCCCAACCACGGAGCGTAGTTGAGGTCCGCATTGACCCCGAAAAAAGACCGAGTTTCGCCAACATTACGGATGACTATCAACTCCTCGAGAATTTGCACCGGTATGCAAAATTTTGCGAAAACTTCAACGTCCCAGTTCCTCAAATGGCGAACAGTTTGGCGCGCGCGATTGGGATTCAAAACGGGGGACGGTATAGCGTCATCGTTTACAATTACTTACTGGCAATTCCCGAGTATCCCCCGACGTTAAATGGACGGAAGGAGATTCTCATCGGAGAGGGTCGGTTTTGCAATATGGTTTGCTATAAAACCCAGCTCTTTGGAGTGGTAATGTTCCCGTCGTCAGAGCACGTGACATTTTACTTCCCCGAGTTCCAGGCGTACACTCAGTACGTTCAGCAGTTGATTTTCTCGTACGGAAATAAAGTTCTTCGACTGTGCCCGGAGAAACGGGCGCTTACTTTTGACTTCAGTCCAGAGCCTAAAATTATGGAGGTAGCACAGCAGCAGCAGCAAAACATTTTGCTCACGGCGACACTTCAGCAACGGAAGCTTGTGCAGGAGGCTGTGTTATCGTCATCGTCTGGACAAACGGCGACATCACCACAAGGGGACTCGCCTGGAGACAGTTACCAGCAGCAAAACAACGCTGACCGCGGCGAGTGTATTCAATTAGAATAGAATTACGTAGCGTAGTAGAAAATAAATGTTTTTTTTACACTGTACTAGATTGTTATTAGAAAATAGTTAGTTTTTATTTTTTAAAGCTATTGAGAGTAGAAATTAAAAAATGTTTATTTTTTTCACAATCGACTTGACTCTATTTTGTGGCTTTCACAATTTGCGCAAATGTTTGAAACTGTCTCATCGTTGATTTCACGCATTTCGTCAAGGGAAAAGTGTCGAGGTCCGATGGGTTGATGGAGGTGGTTGAAACCAAAGTCAGTAATGGAGACTGGAGCTGTGACTCGAGTTGATAAGTATTGGATATCGCTTTGCTTTCGAAGGTCACGCATGAATTTGTAGACGATCGCGAGTTCCAATCCTTTTATGACTCCAATAAGAAGGTTCACAGAGAGTAGAGTTAGGGATTCATCAAAGCTCCAGAATATGTTCAGGCTAAATGCGCTCCAGAGGTAAACTGACATTAGGACTGTTCCAGTAACTGCTATCCAGATTTGGCATGAATCAACACTTTCCTTCGAAACATAATATCAAGAATTGAAATCAAATGTATGGACGTTCCACAAAAAATGAGGAATTATACAAATAAACAACTCACTTTGTAAGCACCTCTGTACAGGAACCAATCAAGAATGAACTTTCCAAGCACGAGTGTCCAGAATCCAAGCCATATTGACAGTTGAACTTTGCCTGAAATAAAAAGTCCGCATTCATTCAAGCTGAGATTTATATTTAATTTAATGTAGGTGTTGTTTACGTGACACTCCAAACGAAAACTCAACAGACAATCCAAACTTTCCTGCAAAGCATACGTCCAGCATAAAAATAGTGATAGGAATAATCACGGCCACACAAAACAACTAAAAAATCACAAAGAAAACTTTTCAAAATACTTCAAAATTTGGAGCATATTCGTGTCGCTTACCATTTCGAACAATGCTATAGCCCTAACGGTTTTCATCAAGGACACGCTGCATCGAAAGATTTTCATCGCGGCAGATAATGCTTCAAGAGTTTGGAGGTTTCAAACGAACGGGAGGCTTTAAATTTTGAAACTACGCTGTTTGTTTTCGGAAATGTCTTTCTAAAATGTACATGGAATGCTCTGGCGGATTCTCCAATGAGTCCAGAGGAGAATTTCTTGCTGATTATAAGAAATAGCCATTAAAACTCAATTCTTACTTCCTTTCTTGTATCACGCACGCAAAACTCCGTTCAAGCTGAAGATACTAATTACGTAGTAAAACGATAAGGATGCTGCATCTTCAGAGGAGTCGAAGTACATAGATTATCCGATGGAAAACCACAATCGATCGAAATAAAAGTGATATAGATTTTAAATTACATAACTTTTATTTGAACAATCACAACAGACTAGAAAGGAAAGAATTTTTAAACGCGCATGTTGAGAATTGTGTTTTAAAAACATTAAAATCAATCTAAATCACCCTATTTGATGGTGTGACCCGATGCACTGGCGCAGGATAAGACGGATTGGTCACAGTTGTCGTTTGGGTTTGCTCTTGACCTGGATAAACTGGATTGTTTCCTGTTAATATCGGTCCCTGTGGCGAATTTGAGTATGCAGGAGGCGGGTACTGCTGCATTGGGTAAGCTTGTTGCGTGTAGGGCGTCACATAAACCATTTGAGGGTTTGGATAAGCTGTAGGTACAAAGTCAGCACTATCTCCAGCAGCTTTTGACAGAAGTTCGCGGTAAAAGTAGTGAACAACGAGGAGTTCGTAAATTTTGTAAAGTGTGGTGAACAACGAGCTTCCGAACACAGATCCATTCAGATTGGCAGCAGAAATGTTTAGGATCCAACTGAGGATGTTGAGAACCAGTACTACTGTGGTTATCATGATCCATATTCGAACATTACGAGTGTCACTCTGTAACGATTCAATCAATTTTTTAAAGAAAATCTTTCCTTTGAAATATATACTTATCGTTATCACAATTGCATACCTTTTTAGCTCCGTAGTATAAACGAAATGCGAGTAAAACTTGTAAAATGCATATAATTGCTGATATGATAAGCACGACTATCCCAACAGTTTCTTAAGAAAGAAAAAGAATAAACTGATTAGCGAAAAGAAGACGCGTAATACAAGCAAGGGGCTACTCCTTACTTTCGGATTTAGTTAAGTCGTCACTGTCGTATTTGATTAGGTAAACAAGTCCAAGTGCGATAAGTCCTAGACTAATCATGCTAAGTACCTAAATAAGGCATTTTCAATTTTAGAAAAAAGTGTTTAGCTATGTATTTTGAAAAATCATGAACTTGTCTTACCGCATCAACAATAGCCAAAGCCATTGTTGCAGCCTGTGGGCGCATACATGGACAAGGATTTACTCCCATTATAAAACTGTTTTAATTTCCTAGTTTTTCAATAATCTGTTTCTAAATATGAAATTAGTAAAAAATATGTTTAGCGCACAGAATTCTTTTCCACAATTCGCTGGACTTATGAGTGCAGGCGTACAAGAGAAAGCCATTCATATATTTTTTTTGTAATGAATTAAGCAACCATAAATGAGAATATGTACATATATTTAGCATGTCCGTGAAATATAGTGTATTAGAGCAGGGAGAATGTTATCTTATCAGGGCGGCAATGATAGCACATGTAAATGCGAATGAGGCTGGCATCGAATACTGAGTTATAATACGCGCGATATTCATGTTTACAATTTGTATTGCTTATCGACTGTAACCAGAAAATCCACATTCATGAAAGATTCTGTCTACTGATTGCAACTGGCCCTTAACATCAAACATGGGAAGACACTGGCATGGCATCGGCTAGAATCGTAGGTGCAATCACAGAGGAATACAGTGTGAAAAACAATGGTAGTGGACAATGACTAATGATTGATGTAACTGAAACAAGTTCCTTTTGTTTACAAACTGATTATTTTTGTTATCCATTCCGCTTTATGATGACTCATGGTCACCGCCGCACTGGAGTTTGCTCTCGGACTTTTCCATCTATCACGTTGGCAATTCCAAACACTTGATGTACCAATCCATTAATGGAATAAAATGACACATTCAAAAGGATTTGAAAGTTTTCGCTCTAGTCTAGTATGAACCCTGTCGCAGATAAATATGTCACATTCCTTGAGCCTTGTATAGCCACGTTATAGTAATAAACACGTTTATCATGTTCAAAATCAATCAGTCCCTTTTTTATATTCTGTATCAACTTCTTCAAAATTACAGGTTACTCTTATCTTTTGTCCTACATCACCGACTCATAACCGTTGACGCATTTTAATTACTTGTCAAAAAGCTCCGACTCAAGCAATTATCACTCCATTCACCGTCTCAGTTTGCATAGGCTATATCAGTTTCTGTGAAATCTATATAGACAAGCAATAATTTACTACTGAATGTTTACAAAAAACAATCATACTTCTTTATTACAAGTTTCTCTGTATAAAAAAATGTCATACATTAAATGCATTACTTTTGTTCTGAAGGGTGAAGACTTTTTTATGTAAAATTATATTTCACGAAATAATCATGTACATATTTTCATAACGTAAACACAAAATAAATACAAAAAAAATCCTATAAACAAACCGTAAACGTGAGTAATATACGAATACGGTTAAAACTCTCATAAATCATAGCTCAGGCTTATAATTGTGAGAAAGGTTCAGACCTATCTCATAACCTCCTTCCGTGTGAGCTCTTAAACAGGAATACACAAAAATATAGAAGGAATTTTCAACTGTCCAAAAGCGCTCATGTTTATTGGGCTGTTACACTAGAAGCGTCATGGTCCGCGGGTGCAAGTCTGTTGATGAGACGCTTGCTACTACTCATTGTCGTCGTGGTCTCTAGATTTGGAGTAACAGCGTTTTTAGTCGACGAGCTACTGCTAACACTGCTGGCACTGCTTGGAGCAGTTGGAGCTGCAGTTGGGTTTGACTTGGACTTGTGGTGGTGATGCCGTCTGCGACTTCTTGGAGGTGGAGTGGATGAAACAGATGAAACAGGTGCAGAGGACTGTGAATGATGATGGTGATGATGATGAGTAATAATGTTGTTGTTGGATGAGAGAATAGGTGTATGCGTTTTTAGCGAGTTGATTAAGGTGGGAACTGAGGCTGCCGGTGAAGTTGGAACGGTGACAGAGTTTGGTTGGAAGCTGGGTGATGACGCTGAAACTAGGTCGTATCCTGCTGGGCTGGTTGTGGGCGTTGGTCCTTTGATAAGATTGCTAGGACCAGAGGCAGCGAGTGCTGCGGCTGAGGATGATGGTGATGTTTGCGTGAGGGCAGCTGCCTCTGGAAGTTGATGATGAATCACAGCAGGGATTTTGTTCTCATCATTTTTTCCCACTAATGACGACTGGGACTTGGCCTCAATGTGTTCAATGATCACGGTGGGAACGTCAACCTGAAGCTTCCCATCGGATGTGAAGGCCACGGGGTGATGATTAGAGGAGGAAGTGTCGAGTCCTGACGATGCCACTGGTGGGGATGGTGCTCCTCGACTCTTAATGGCGACTTGGGTGGGCTGCAGTTGGACTGGATTGGGAGCAGAAGGCATGCGGTTGCTTGACGACTCACGCATTGATTCAAAAGGTGCTGGGCTGTAAAGTCCAGGACCAGATTGGTCGGACTGGGGTTTGGACGGGTTCGATGAGCCACTGGATTGGGAAGAGGATGATGACCCAGGGGATGATTGAGATGAAGATTTGCTGCTTTTATGATGATGGTATGCGGTTGCTGCAGGGGCTTCAGGACTTCCGTCATCATCGATTTGAACAAGGTGATGTTCCGCAGTGTAACCTCTTTGTGGGGCATGGCGACGACGGCCTACTGGGGGCGTCTTGGTAACATACTGCGTTTCAGAGGCTGTCACCACACCAGATCCACCATTCGTAATTTTCTCTTTGAAATAGGGATTGCTGTTGGATGATGAAGATCTGGCACTGTTGTAGTTAAACTTTATCGTGGGCTCGGGATGAGTCTGGAGAAGAAAGATGCCATCTCTGCGGTTACTTCCGAAGTATTCCTTTGGTATCTTTTTCCTGTGGATTTTGACCTTTTTCTTGCGGATTGCTGGTTCCCATGGTTTCCACCCGCTGTCTGGATGGATGTGGTAGACGATTGCGGAGGGCTGTGGTACCGTTATGGGGATAGGATAACGCGATTCAGCCGCTCGCAAAGATTGCGGGACCCTTTTGACGACATAGCCTGGTGGTGCCTCTAGCCTAACTCCACGGGATATGGATGGACTAGCGTGAATCACTTGAAATCCAGTTTTAGCACCGGCAATATAGTGAACTGTGCGTTTTACTCCGTCAGGATCTACAAAAGATTTGATAGATTTTTTACTCTTCCGTGGACTCCTTCTATACTTGGGCTCTTCTCGAGTCTGATATTGGTTTCTGGGGATACCGATAAATGAGTAGGACCCTCTGACATTCCCATGTTGATCACTTCGCTCAAGCTTGTTGGCTGTGTCAGAGGTGTATCCGTAGACATAGCTGGAATCGGTATCGCCCTTATTTGATTGACCTCCTCCTCCTCTACCTCCATTGTTGTAGCCGTCGTCACTACTTTGTTCGACACTATCATGGTCGCTATCATACTCTCCAGAGGAGGAGGAGGAGCTTCCCTGGCTATTACTGGTATCATAGCCATCAGACTCTTCATCGTCATCTGCAGAGGAGTAGTAGATAGGAGGAGTTGGGTATTTCTTAATCCGAGAATGCCTTAAACTTGGTACTACATCTGATAATGTCATTGGACCAGGTCTTCGTCGAGTTCTTGTCGATGATTTCAAACTTGTAACTGGGAGAGGGAGAGGGTCAGGATCAGAGAAAACTTTAGGCTTTCCAACTAAATCATGGAGAGGGGGAAGGAGAACAACAAGATATGAGGATGAGTCACTTGTCATTTCCTTCAGATAACGTTTTTGACGCCCTACGTCGTGATGTATTTTTGTGTTCTGGACTGCAAGTGGGTGTGTGTGTTTAAAAAATTAACATAATTGAATGAATAATCAAACGATATAACAAAGATATTTTTGTCGTATCGAATCGCCCCAAAAAAAATTATATGCCTGTTAAAAGGTAGTTTTAAAGGTTTTGAGGACTTGAAATATGGGTTGATTGAAAAAATTACAGACTTGATTTCTTGATACTTATCACCTAATCATGTAAACAGTGGCATTGTCGTTTAAGGAATTTATCACAGGAATAAAAAAAAGTTTCAATGTTGTATGAGCTGTTGCGTGTGTTTTCCTATTCCACTAAAAGATACGAACTTATGATAATAGTCAACTACGTGAACAAAATGTATGAACTTTTTTTTGTGCAGGGACGCTCAATGAAAAATAACAACATAAAAAAAATTATGCGATAGAAGTGACTTTGATAAGCTTACGCTGATGGCGTGTGATGGCATGTTTTTACAAGGAACAAAGGAGGGTGCAAACAAAGGGCAAACTTTAAGTAATTCTCATTCACCAAGAACGTTTGAAGAAAATGTAACAACAGATTTTTGTCTGAAGAAGATTGGAAGAGTTTTTGCGGTTAGTTAATTGAAGTGACAGGGAGTAAAGAGTCAGCTAGATAAGTAAAAATACGAAAGGAAAAGTACCGTCATTCAAAGGAAAATGTAGAACAGTCAAATCTCAGTTGTCCAAATTGTCTAGCATAGCAAGTTATCATGCATGAAACGTATTAATTAAAGTAATTAAATTGAAGATAGTGTTCATTAGAATGTTTGCCGTGCAAGGAAACTACGGCACTCAGGAGCGAGTCTAGCTTACCATTCGCTGGAACTCAGAGAAGGGTTAGTGCAAACTGATTACAGTGCATTGACTTGTAAGATCCAAGCAAGATTGCAAAAAAAAAAATAATTGTGAGCTACTTTTTACTTACACTGCTCCTTGTTAACGGGTCTCCGAATTTTCACGATGAAAACAGGTTTCTTGGTCCTCTGTGGGGATTCCGCAGATGCAATGATGGTCGTAGGCCCAGGAGGATTTACTGTTCCAGCCTTTGCCAAGTCATTCCAGTTGTTGTTGAAGTAGTTGCTGAAAGATGCGGGCGTTGATGAAGGCTTTTGATGTTTTAATGAAGAAATGGTTGATGAGTCTGCATCAAAACTGTAATCAGAGTTTCCTCTGTTGTTTTGCTTGTGCTTCCTGCGAGATGGTGGCTGGTTGGATGGCGAGGTTCCACTGGGTCCCTTAACTTTCTCCTTTCCTAACACCACAAATCCTTTGCCAGCGCCAGCAGTGTAAATAATTTTTCGGATGGTGCCCTCATCATCAACATACGTGTACCAACCTTTTACCTGAAAGGAGAAGGAGAAAAGAAAGATACGTGTATCAAGTATAAACTTCATGGAATAAGGCTTAAGAAGATGCTATTATTACAGTGCCATCAGCATCGGCAACTTCGTGTCTTGCTGCTTCATCCGTTTCGTAGCCGAACGCATAGGAAGCGTCACCAGGAGGTTCGTCGAATTCCTGCTGCTTTCGCTTTCTCTTCTCCCTTCGTTCGGAATAAGCGGATTGGAGCTTTTCTTCTGTAATCACTTCCGTTTGAGCTGCCTTAATGTCATCTGCAGACGTGTTAGAACTCTCCTCAATTGACTTGTACTCGTATCTTGGTCCAATTTCAATGTTTTCTGGGCGTTGTTGCGTTTCTTGTTGTTGTTGTTGCTGTTGCGGTCGTTCCTGCTGAACTTGTTTTAGTTGAGGCTTATTGTAAGCATTCAAAATTTGCTGGATTTGTTCAGGATCAAGTTGCAAAATTTGACGGTTGACTTGTTGCTCTACTTGTGGTGAGCTGACAAACCTGGGAACGTCGGTGATTTCCTCTCTTGTCGAGGCGTTGGAGCTCTCTTCAGATCGAGATGAGGACGACGACGAAGAGGATGATGAGTAGGAGTCTACATCTCCAGAATCTGTGGTTGCAGAAAGCCCCAAAACGGTGGCAGTTGGGGACTTGAGTGATCTTCTGCTTTCTGGAGTTTTTAAGCCATAAGATGGGAACTGAAACTCAGTTATTCCTTCATCGAAAAGGTACGGATTATCTTGACTAGAAACAGTAGAAGCTGGAGCTGGACGAATTTGATAGACTATTTGACGAGGAACCTTCGACCCTGACACGAGGACGCTTAAGGTCACCACAAGACACCACTGAAAAATAAATGCCGATGGGGAAAAAACATAAAGCTAAAATGCCTCAAATTCTCAAAACCTTGACTATTCCGCATTTTAAAAAGTTAACTCACCGTCTGGTGGCTCCACGACATGATGGCGCACACTTTGTATCCCTTTTTTCTATTACTCTTATAGGAACAAACAAACTAAAACACAGTTTACGGTTTACGATCCACTTTGAACCACGAGTAGAGTCATACTAACTTTAATTTCCACTTGTGAGTTTCAAGAAGCACAAGGATCGTTTGCAAATTCCTTTTGTCCATTCATTAGGCACTGGTCATGTAAGTACTATGCACATTTATTCGTTATGATGAGAGAAGTAGTAAAACGATACGGTTAGATATACTCATGCCAATAATCACCCCTTTTTAAGTTATGGGACTGCCAACACAGTCTCAGGGAGGAGTTCCTTGGTCGAACCTGTCATTATAACTGAATCGCTTAAAACAAGGATTCCACATTTTTATACGTAGGAAAACGGCAAGGGCATCTTCCTTTAAGTGATTCCCATAGGGGACCTTCACAGTACAGTATGAAAAAAGTGCGCCGTGTGTGTTTTGCTTTTGTGTATCAATTTTACTACGTAAAAGGCGCAGAAATAGCGTTAATGTGCTTTACATTATGATTACAGGGTGCAGCTTATTAAAGCATGCAACTAATTTGGAGCCATAAACTAAAGTGAACTCGAGAAAAAAGATTGAAAAATGTTTGCTTCAAAACTTCATGAAAAATATCAAGTCTGAATTGGGATCTCCTCCGCAACTTGTCAAATCAGTGAGCCAATGATTACTTGCTAACGATGTCTCCTGTTATTAGGATATGAATAAAATGGAGCATGTTGAAATGAATTTTCAGAATTATAAATAAAACGTTTCATGATTTATATTTACAAACTATTTGTTTGGGCGAAGAGTCTAGTGCTTGTGTTTCCTGAGCTAATGCACGACTTATTCTGCCTGGAAGTCGAAGGCCAACCTAATTTCTACATTTTCAAACAAAGAAAATATTTTCCTTGCTCATTAATTATGCTGTTTTGATGCTGAAACCATTTGAAACTCGTGTAAACATTTCCCAAAATATTGAACCAGCCCGATTCGATGCTGTTATAATTGACTAAAAAAACAACAACGCGTGTCTTGAAATAATGGGTCTACTTAGGTGAAACTAGTACGCAAAAACTCGTAGCAATTCTTTCATTTGGCGCTCGCAACAATTTTTAGCTGCATAAATGAACATAGACCTGCTTTACTGGTCACAAAGTTTCAAAGCTTAACCTCGCCCCTTGATGCACTAGGTTTTCGCTAAAATAGTGTTTTAGAGCATTCTTCAGTTCACATGGCTTTACGGAAGTCAAAAATGCAAGATAACATGTTTGTTTTGGCAAGGGTCTTCCGTTAGCTATGTGCGTTCTTTACTTTCGATGTCTATGACCAGTAACTTACTTCAAGTGAGGGCCTGGTATGAAACAATATGTTACAGCGGGATACGAGGGTGTGTTGTGTGTTGTTTTTGAATTAGATTGAAAGGAGCCTAATTGTGAACTTGTATTAAACTAGGAAGCACGGATTCAGCAATTAGTGGAATTGAAATATGCTTTGAAATGTCAGAAAAATGTTTTGAATCCAGCGTTAGTAGTCCTTTGTTGAATGGAGCTTCTGCGTACCTGCACTCATTCCATGAGCACTTAAGATTATGTCAATCATTCGTCATAAATTCTTTAATGCAAAGGGTAAGCTGATTTTCCCGAAGATTACAGAAGAATATGTGACCCCACTACAATTGAGTTCAGCAATTTCTGGTTTCGAGGACCGAGTTAAGATTGTACAACAATTATCATAGACTTAATCCCTTCAAGCGATAACATTGTTTTGTTTTTATTTTGATCATGACTAAATAGCTTATGATGAATATATACAATATATGGAAGTTTTTAACTAAGCACATTTTTTCCATCTATTCTGTCCACCAAATGACCACACACTGGACGTAATCATTACTGAACTTGTTCTGTCGTGGGAAATTCTCATGTTATAGAAAATTGTTTGTATAGAATTGGAAGCTCAACCTTTTTATTAAAAAAACAGTAAAAAAAATTGACCGACTGCTTTATCATGAAACATTGTTTTACATTTTCAAGTCTCGTGCCACTAACCTATTGCGTATAGAAAAAAACATGTTGCTTTGTTTAAGTTGGTATTCTCTGTGTATTTAGTAGCTTTTCGATAAAAATATAACGGCTTGTGTTGCGTCTTCAGTTCCTTACACTTTTATTCACGCATGTGTGTAAATATTACAAGGAGCCTTTAGCTGCCAACGCCAAGGTCATGTCGTTTATTCGACGTAGATCGTTAAAGCATCTTTTATGAGGCTTTGTTTATCGCATAAAACCAGAATGAAACTGCGCTATGAAATTAAAAATCGTGTGACAAAACAGATAAGATAGACGGTTATAATGTGACATTATTACCTTAATTATGCTAATTTTAAAGGTGATAATAGCAAATATACAGAAGTTGCATGATTTTGGTTCATTTAAATAAATGAAGTAGGATAGGCATAGCACGGATATCCTCGTTTCGAAGCGTACCTGAATTATGTCCAGTAGGCGCAATATTGCATTAGCTGCAGGTACAAGTAGTCCAGAGGATCTGATAAGACAATGTCAAGTTGTCAGGTCAAACTCGTACCTAGATAGATTGTTGAATTATCTATCTTTACGAGGTGAACAACTCAAATCAAGAAGACTCTTCAGCAGGGAGGACGAAGCACAATTATCCATGTAAAAGATGGAGGCAAAAGATGTTTTCGGTTGATAAGCTTGGTCGTATTGAAATACTCTTCTAGATGGAAATGAAATGAAGATAGCATTTTTTGCCATCGCTTGTGAGTGTAGTCGCATAGTTTGATTAGCTTACCTTCTTATGCCCCTCGCTAAGGGGTCGGTATATATTTTGGTTCCTTCAAGTGCATCTTCAATTATATCGATGAGAACATGAATCTTGTGCTTACGTAAATAATTAATGTGGATATCAAAGACCTTTATAAAACTGACGTGTAAATACTAAATCTATTGAATCTAAGTCAAAGATTTTAGTCGATCAATGTTCATCAACGCACAAATGTAGTGGCAGTGGTTACACTTTCTGAAAGAAAAAATTAACAAGAGTTTTTACACAACGTTAGGTATATGAGGGCATGTCCATGTAACGCCCAATGGTTTTTTCTTTTTGTGTTAGATTTTGAAGAAGACATGACTTTTGCATGTACATTTTGTAAAACTGCCAGATATATGTAGTTGCTGATGGTTTGGAACAAAGTGTATGAAGTATTCAGAAAGGATTTTTTACTGAGCAGAATGGGCAATTTCAAATATCTTCACAAAAAAATAAATAATACTTAAGTAGTTTAAGAAGTTGACAAAATTATAGCTTCTAAACAAAATACAAATAAATTTAAACATTTAGTGACCGCTCATCGCCTTAATGATTTGTACTTCAAGATAGCAAATATCCAGGCTGACACTATCCACAAACTTAGGATAACAAAGCCTGGCCAAACTCGGATATAAGTTTAAACATTTAGTGACCGCTCATCGCCTTAATGATTTGTACTTCAAGATAGCAAATATCCAGGCTGACACTATCCACAAACTTAGGATAACAAAGCCTGGCCAAACTCGGATGTTGGTAAATCCAACTCCTCGAGTTACAATTGAGCGCATAGAGTGGAGGGAAGCTGTGACTGGCAGGGAGTGGCTGAAATACCTGAACCAGTCTGGAATACCTTTCAAAGGCCAAATAATACCTCCTTGGACGAGTAATGGAAAGTGAAGCGAGAATCCCATCAAAAGTAATGATGCCTCGTCGCTACACAAAATTCCTAGGACGAACCCCCATGACTGTCCACATAATCCAGTAAGAAAGCACAAAAGTCCGTACAATAGAAAGCTGCCATTGACACGGAAA
This sequence comes from Akabosia matsudoensis, assembly GCA_019593645.1. NCBI lineage: Eukaryota > Metazoa > Arthropoda > Collembola > Entomobryomorpha > Paronellidae > Akabosia > Akabosia matsudoensis. The sequence continues at coordinate 50,764 of VICI01000136.1, forward strand.
TCAAATCCGTATATGATAATCACAGTACTGATGATCGTTTGGATTATTATCGCCATTCCATCGGTGACAAAGGACGCACACATCATCTCAAATGTCGATACGCCTGTTAAACATTCATTTTCAGAAGGTTAGTGTCCAAACAAATATTAAAAAGAAAATGTGAATTCGGGATATTCACCTGCTGCCATGGATCGGTCCATTGTTCCTTGACGTTTGTCTATGATAAGACAAAAACTTAGAATATAAATATTCTTTGGACAAAAATAATTTGTGAAACTTTATGCGTGCTATATAGAATCAATATACAAACATCTAATGCTTACCCGAGACAAATGCAAGTCCACAAGTCGCCAAAGGTATCAAAAACAAGATTCTAAAGATTGGTAGGGTTCAATGTTTAAAGATTGTTCAATCTGTGTGACCTCTATAAAACAGTTATAGCATTGAAAACATACATGACCAACGCTCCAGGAACAACGTATTCTGTATACTTGGAATCCAACCTGCCGAAAACGGGCTCCCGGTACTAAAACACATTTCAAAATGTTTCCAATCAAGTAACTGGGCCACCGGGTTTTCACATAATGTAGAAGAAAACAACCATAAACCACTTACGTGCAGCGGAATCTCAAATTGTTTGGGATTTTTGCCACAGTTTCCTCCGAGTTCCATACCATAACTTTCCAAGGAATTGTACAACTGTCTTGTAATAAGTAAACTGGCCACATAATCTGCGTAAAGACATTTCACACATGTACATTTTATAATCTATCGCGGCGCTCTTGTGACAATGCCATAAGGGAGAAACGAAAGTTTAATAAAATCTTATCGTAACCAACTTGAAAAGTCTAGGCCAACTTTTATAAGTGTCCCGTCCAAGCTTTCATTAGTTGCGAAATTTCCATAAGCTGCCCTCTCTCTCACATACTGAGTGTAATTGCTCGGAAGTGTAAGGAGACCGTAAAGTTTTCCACTGTGAGTTGCCTCCAGAGCAGACTCTCGTGTCGGGAAGGAAATCTTGTGGAAAAGCGAAACCCAGAAAGAATGTTAAAAACACGAGAGGCACTTCCCTCTGGGCAACTTTTCAGTCTATAGACTACAAACACACACGCTCGCAACATAATGATTTTTTATGGTGGTTTCCTACCAGATTTAAATTGTCGTTTTCCAGTCTATTAAGAAATCTGCAACTGTAGTGTCCTCCATCGCAACTGGCATCTGACAACTCTGCCAGGCAAGCTTCCTTCCAGTTAGGCAATTCATCATTAATAACTGCAATGCTCATGTCCTTCGGGTCTCCGCCAAGAGTCGAGGCGACAAGAGCAGTTTGCGTGGCTGGATACACCATCAGAACAATAAAGAATCTGGTGAAAGTAAAAACCGTACATAAATCATGGCTGTTCTTGTTGTCACGAAAAGTATGCTTTTTTCATACAGTTAAAAATTATTAGTAAGCTAACAAGATATTTCGGAGAAAAAAGATGCAGTTGCGACGAATTAATGAATTAATTCTTTGGAGGTAACTGCTTGCGATGACTAGTGGTGGCAGATCAGTCTCAGTGACAGGAACCAATTCACTACTTGGCGGAACAGTTGACACCAAGTATGGGTTTTTTCGTGCGTCAGGCAAAATCGTTGGAGGTTGTTCACTGTTCCTCCTGTACCTTTTAATACCCACCACAACGCAGTCGGAAATTTGGGACTGAGCAATACTACCCTCGGCACAAGCATCGTTTCTGGCAGACAGGAAGGGAATGTGGAAGCCTCCCTTCATGCCAAAGTTCATAAATCGGTTGTGTGCCTTCGGGAGGATGTCTATCTGGGCCTTCTTCCCGTGACCGATTGAATAGGAGCTGTGTTGTTTTTCCAAAAATTTGTGGGCAATCTTTTCCCGATGCTGATCATGGTCTCGTCTACACAACTCCAGAACAATGTCCTCCAAAAGTGGAGCATTAAACGATTCGAGCAAATTATCTGGGGAGTTTTCCGCGAGCAGGCGTCCATTTCTCATGAGACCAATCTGTAGGAGGCAGCAAGCGAAAAAGACAGATTGACAAATTGTCCACATATCGTTCGGTTCCAAACGGAACACAATGTTTCACACAGGAAAATGTTTGCTTCCTCTTTATCATGTTGATATAACCAACAACAGCAGTATTTACTGTTGCAATTTTTTTTGTACTTAGCTATCGCTGTAGGTAGGAAATGTGTTTTTTTTGCTGAACTTACCATACCAGCTCGACGAACTTCCTCAGTGTAATGGGTAGTTATAATGCACGTTGTATGTCCAGATTTTACCATTTGCACCAAATGGTCCCAAATTCTGATATTTGTAGGAAAACGGGGTTAAGAACATATTACGTTATACTGATTGGAAAAAATTATACTGCTCCAATAACCAATCCATGCTTTACATGATTTAAATTGATTTCTAAAATGTATTTAGCTACTTCTGCATTTGTTTATGTCGTGCCTTTTGCGTTACAGCCAACATGAAACACAATGTAACAAAATGACAACAACGTTAACAAGAAGGAGTGACTTACGCGTTCCGCAGGAGAGGATCTAGGCCAACTGTCTGTTACAAGAAAAAGGTATATTTCATAATAAGACAAATACTTCACCGAGCACATGCCATGTATGATTGAATGCAGGGTAATACTATCTAAGAAAAGTTTTCTCACTGGTTCTTCCAAAATTAACAATTCCGGGTCATGGACAAATGCGGTGGCAAGAGAAGCCCGTCGCTGCTGGCCACCACTGTCAAGAAAAAGTAGCAATGACAGGTACAATCCGGGGAAACTTTTTGCGTGCAATTGTTATAATGAAAAGACATTAACAACAGGCCTACCTCAGACTAGATATTCGCTTTGAGGTATCTGGCAAATGTAAGAACTCTTTAAGGAATTCTTCTCGTTTCAAAATCTCACTTTTTTGCATTCCGTAAATTCTTCCAAAGTACAAGAGAATTTCCCGAATCGTAAAATGAGGATACAATGCAATATCCTGAGGCATATAGCCCAATCTCTTTCCTGGTATTCCGTTCCCCGGTACCGGACGCCCAAACACTCGAATCTTCCCCTTATCTAGTTGTCGCAACCCGACTATGCAAGATAACACAGAGGTCTTTCCACAGCCGCTGGAGCCTAACAACCCATAACTGTGAAAATCATAGCAAATGATGAAGCAGAGAAAGTTCATTTCATTTCCGTTTTTCAGAATTTCAAAAGGAGAACTGTTAGATAGGACAAACTACATACATGGCGCCTCTAGGAACCGTCATATTCATATGATTCAATATGACCTTATCCGAAGTGTACGACTTCACCGCATCCCGAACCTCGACAGCAGGTGGTATAACCATGATGGCTGAACTTTTGATACGCTGGTTTCACTACTTTTTTACAAAAATATAACTATCGCACCGCCAACCCGAGAACCGTAATACAAACTAAACTTTTATTGTTAACGATTTGTGACTTTTACTACTGTCTATACTGGATTCGGTGTATGATGAGTCCTGAATGCATCTTTATGAGAGCCAACTAACCACTAACTGGAAAGGTATTCTCGTACCTATCACATTTATTCAGAACCATCTGTATTTTGTGAATATTAGATTATAAACTTCAGTGAAAAATGGACAAGTTTGTTGTCAGTTGAACGTAGCTCTTAAAACCTGAATTCAAACCGAGTGCAGGGTAAACTTCAACGTGACAACTTGTTTTTCGTTTGCTCACGCGAAAGTCTGTCTCGCGAAACTGATTCCGATTGTACTGTTGGGCAAGATCAGGCACGGCACATACTCATTTTGTTCAGAAGACAGTGTGTCATGCATCAAGACTGCACCTAAAAATCAATTCAGTTTGTAAATGTGGCGATAAAAAGACGGAAATAAAGTCCTTCACTGTTAGTTTACTCTCGGCCTACGACAAAATAACATAACTATTGATAAGTTAGCCTTATACGACATAGGTATCTAATTCCTATTCACTCCTAGACCATTTTCAACAAGAAACGTTAAGGTCAACCGTGCTATTTAGAATTCGATCGAATCCAGCTAAAAACGAGAAGCACAAGGATTCCCACGCATCATCTCTTGAACAGCTCGCGGATGAAAAACGACTACTAGGCGTGCTCCCGACCAACGCACCTCACACTTGCAAACGAGTATTGAAAGCTAATTTCAAGAATATAGCTTTCCATTAAATCACAGGTTACATGTTGATAATAATTGGTTGGCCTGCTGGATGCCACCAGCCAAGTTACATTGCAAACATGAATAAGTGGCAGTTGAATTGCGTGGTTGAATACACGACCTTATGCAAGTTGGATAATTATTAAGGAAGCCTGGAGAGACACGAAAGAGTATTTCACAAATTCACTTCTACTTCCAGTTCCTTAAACATGCAGTCATACCTGGGCAAGTATTTATGTTATCGGTCATATACAAATTCTTTCAGTTTAATTAAATATCCTTTTGGTAAACTTCGTCATCGTGTTCGATAGTCATTTTGTATGACATGCAGAATACAAAACTAACCTTGATCTGTGAGGTGGACATAACAATAATAGGTATTATTTCAGTCCAGATGAAAGTCTGCTGATCAGTATAAAAAAACGACATCCCATAAAAATAACATTTTTGTTAGTCCTGCCAAAAGCAATCGCCTCATCAAAAAGTGGCTGGCCTTGTCGCTCCAAGCAATTGTATCTGGAAGCTGATACTTTGGTGTTTTAAAGCAGCCAAACAGATGCATCATGTATGTACGAACAACCAAACTCGTCTGGTCCTTACAATTGTATGAGGCAAGAAGTTTAAACGTCTTATGTCGTCCGAAAATTTGATTATGAATATGCATACCCAAACAACAACAATATTTTTGGGCAGTCTGCCGATAGTTTACGACACAGGTCACCGGAGAGGCGAACAACAATTTGTGTGGCCAAAATTATACAAAAATTAGAAGTTAAGTATGCAGAGGGATTTTCACTCAAATTAGAATTGAATGATATCTAATGGAGAAATAAATAGTATCATTAGTATCAATACAGAATATTATAGCATGTCTGATTCCACATATGTATTGTGTTAATCTGTGTTTTTTAGTTCTCTGCGTGAATAAGGAATATTTGCCTAGTATTACCTATTAAACTCTGAAATAATGTTTCAAGTATCTTCCTTTCCACTTGTTGCCAATTAATTACGAGATTCTAAAGGAAGAGTAGCAGTACAGTCCAGTCATCGTTAGATTAGTGGCAGGGTAAAGCAATCATCGACTGGATTTTTGGAAGGCTGAGTAACATTGATTTAATTTGAAAGAAACAAGTTCTACAACTTCCATAACGGGTACGTATGTCACAAGGCTGCGTACGTTGTACGCGTTATATCTGGTCAATACCGTAATAACTGTTATCCATGTATAGCGACAAAAGGGCACCTGCTCGAGTAACAGTTTGAGTAACTTTTGTCAGAACTGCAAAAGAACTGTTGTTAGCTCTAATGCCCTTCGACAGAGGAAGTAAACTGATAAAATATAAATTTTGCAGAGTGAGTAACAGTATACACAGTACAGCTACATTGTCGCTATTAATTATTGATTTGTTAATTTTGGTTGTTTTTTGTGGTCAATTTCTGTTTAAGAATGTGCGTAGCAAACTTACTTATATTGCTCATAAATAATGATAAAATTTTGAAAAACAATGCAATTAGGTTGCACGATGTGTTGCAACGCAAATTCATGAATGCTTTTGCACAGACTGTTTGGTAAGGTCATGATTATTGCCACGATCGATGAAGCATGCAACGATGTTTCTTCGTTCTACTGTTTTGAATAAGAGCTGGATATTTTGCAGGAGGGAGCCAAGATGGTCTTCTAGATTTTTCTTTTAAAGATGAAGCTGTCATTAACTTCACGAACGACAAAAACAGGTTATTCAGTGTGGACGTCAGCGCATATAATTTGCATGTTTCTCATGTTCCAGAATTTTTTACTGACTTGAATACCTATCTGATACAAGGTTAATGGTTGAATATACACAAGATTTTAAAACCCGAAACGAAAGTGAACAAGA